>CAUZXS010003074.1:0-80523 GCA_963585895.1 Sepioteuthis lessoniana | reverse complement strand
ACAAAAGAGCATTCCTTTTATTTATTCATCTATTTATTTATTTTCATTTAGCCTCTGTCTTGAAAAGAATTTACACAACTGTCGTCAATGGCAACGGAGACACTTGCATTTTCTCACGCACAGTCGCCCGAGAATGAACATTCTTTTCTTTCATTTCTCGTCTTTACAAAAAAATTATTTGTTTTCAAAAAGTTGTAAGGTCAGTGAATTACTTAAGACAAGCACACATAGATACCATTTCTAGATATTTACTGAGTCTAGTGATGTAGGACTCAAGGCCACATATGTGACATACCCTGCAATGAAGGAAGGTCGTTTTTTTTGGTTTGTTTGGATTTTATGGCACATCATTCTTTGTGGGTTATCTTATACCAAACCCATTTTTATACAAATAAACAGTTTTTGGCTAGTGGGTAGAGTGTTCGCCAATGGTCCGGGATACCGGGGTTCAATCCCAGGTCGAGTATAACCAAAGACTTAAAAATGGTACTTGATACTTCCTTGCTTAAACAACTCAGCATTATAAGGTACGTATCAAGAATAAAGTGGAGCAATCCTGGGAAAGGAGTAGTACCCTCCCTACACCTCGGTGTAGTAGCTATTGAAAAGGGAGCCTTATAGTCGCCCTCGACTACGGTCGTTAACTTTACTTAATGATATCAAACAATTCAGTTTAGTGTAAGGGCAGTTTCAATGTCAAAAACAGTTCTATTTAAAAAAAAATTCAGTTTAACATACAAAAACAGTTCCATTTCAAACAATTCATTTTAGCGTAAATAGTAAAGTAAAGTTGGCGACCATAGTCAAGGGTGACCCAAAGGCTTCCTTTTCAATAGCTACTACACCAAGGGCGGTACTCCTTCTCTGGATTGCTCCACTTTACCCTTGATATGTACCTTATAATGCTGAGTGTTAAGCAAGGAGGCATCAAGTACTATTTTTTGAGTCTTTGGTATGACTCGACGTGGCGAACACTCTAACCACCAGGCCAATGTCCGGTATAAATACGTAGTTTAAATGTCAAAGCACTTCTGTTTGATTAATATTTTTTTATTCAATAAATCTAATTGATTTAATTGAAATTATTGGATAGCCAAATGACGATTTGTTGAGCTTTCCATCGTATGGAAAATTGATCGGTAAGAAATATATATATTAACATATACCAAGCACTCCTGGAGATTTATAAAGATCCTCTAATATATTCTTTTATAGAATAATTCTCCACTCATCTCCTTTGGATGCTGTATATATATATATATATATATATATATATATATATATATATATATATATATATATATAGTATTCTTTAGTCGAGTTAAACCGGAGTTGGGAGTAATTCCATCAGGACAAGAAATTATTCATGAGTGAATATTTAAATTTTCCTGGTAAAGAGCTCAATGTACCAATAATACAGAGCAATAAATTCTTTAAGAAAAACAACAAAACCGATCACATAGAATTATAAATTTATTTCCATCCTGTTACGCATTTTTTGAAATTTCCAAAAACACGAAAAAAAAAGGTGTAACTGATTAATGGTTTCTAAATAGTTTTGAAATTTAAAATATTTTAAATAAATTAAATATTTGTTTTAGCTTAATATATCTATTACTGTATCATTACGTAAGGTTATTAATTAAAGTTTAAATCTAATTCAATATAAAATCTGTAATTTCGGTCAAAATGTAATTGAAAAACAAAAAATTAAAAACAAATTTTTTAAATAAATTTACTACATTTCTAAGCGAAATTAAAATTTAAAACGGAAGTGGGCTTAATGAGGAGATAACTCTTCACCCCTCTTGTATCCCCTTCCACTTTTCTGTGTCTATTCTATTTTTTTTCATCAAAAAGATCTGAAGAAGTCCTGTTAATTTTTTTCGTGTTTTTGGAAATTTCAAAAATGCGTAACAGGATGGAAATAAATTTATAATCCTATGTGACCGGTTTTGTTGTTTTTCTTAAAGAATATATATATATATATATATATATATATATATATATATATATATATATATATATATTTGAATTAATTATTTCGAATTTCAAAACAACCAACACTATCTTAAATCATTAACACAGGTGATTAACGTCCATTGTATATCATATGTGCAAACAAATAGTGTTTATAGGAATCATATAATATCTAATATTTTAACTGATGATAAAAAGCCCGTTTTAATAGATAACAATCTCTTATTATTTATTGGTAACTTTATTGTTGCTCTCATATATATAAGCAATAAAAAAAACCCATTAAAAATGAAATACACTTCTTAAATGTCTAAATCTTCTTAAATACTTTCTCATTTATATTTTGTTTATTTATCTGTGTTATTTCGTGCCTAGAGGTGAGGGAATTGTATTCATGGTACATTTATATTCACATTTATATTCACATTTTTTCTGTTGTCATTTTTAAAGATTTTCTTCTTTTTTTTTTGCACACAGTTATATGGTTTTAAGTATTCTTATCAAATCAAATAATTTGCCCTTAGCCGGTTTAGTTTAATGGCATATCAACCATTGTAGGTTATTTAATGCAAATCCATTTTTATACTAGCTTAGTCGGCTGGGACTGCAGAATACACTGACTTCGTGTCTGCAGAGGGGTAAGACACTCCCAACGTGTGTCGTGGATATGACACTAAACAATCTGATGATGTCTTTCTGGTAGACACATTATCAAAAAGAAGTCAGAGTGAGATGAAGAGAGATAGATATAAACAGACTGAGATTTTTAAATGAACGATTATTAGAATGAGGTTCATATTCATTCGTTGCTTCAAACTTCAACCCTGAAGTCAGATTAAACTGAGTCAATATCGTTAGAATGATAGATAGACTTATATATATTATATATATATATATATATATATATATATATATATATATATATATATATGTGTGTGTGTGTGTGTGTGTGTGTGTGTGTGTGTGCTTAAAAAAGCCTGGCCCAGTTGTTGCGGCTCCAGTAATACTGGAGCTTTGGGGAATGCGGAGTACGAGTTTATTGCCATCACTCCTAAGTCCACTCACGCTCGAAGTGGTATTACCAGATAGGGTCCTATCTATGGGTTAAATAGAACTAATCAGTGAACTTACGCTAAACTGAATCTACGATGTTTGATATGCCATAAAATCAAACCAAACCAAACCAAAACAATCTATCTATCTATCTATCAATCTATTGGCAGCATTTTTTCATTGATACATAATTCATTGAACATAATAGACGTTTTTGTCTTCATATCTTTTTGTTAATCCTTTTGAATTGCCGCACTGCCCTTATGTGTTGTCCTCGTGGTGAATTAGTTAAAGCGCTGGTCTACAAAAGTGGAGTAAGCGAGTTCAAACTCCAGTCGAGCTATTACGTTCACTTTCAGACAAGTAGCATCGGAAAAAGTATGACCCCCCCTTCTCCTCCAAGATATATGTTCAATAGTACCACCACTGTTCTTCTAGAAGGTTAGATTCAACATTAAATAGCTCATGAAGGTTGATATGCCATTAAACAACAAAAACAAACAAATAGAACGAGTGACCTGGATATGAGTAAGTGCTAGAAATGGAACTGCTTTTACATTTAATTGAGTGTAAACAAAAACTATAATTATGCTAAACTGAAATGTATTTGACAATTAAACTGTGTACTTATGTTAAACTGAAATGCTTGGAATAGAACTGTTTTGATATTTAAACTGTGTACTTTTTTAAACGGCACTGTTGAGATAGAACTGTTTATATATATATATTTTGATTGTCTACATATTTTTTGTTAATCCTTTCCAATTGCCGTATTGATCTTATGATATTCGGCGGGAATTGGTTGAGAAACCCTCCATAATTAGTTATTTCCCAACTACCTTCTTCCCAACTTTGGGCCATCATCAGGGGACGATGTATTACAAAAGTAATATAACTTTTGTATGTACATTACTACTTTGTAAGAATAAGCGTTTATACTGTTGTATTGTGTAGCGTTGATTTTTCGAATTTGTTTCTATAAATAGCTAAAGACATTTAAGTACGTTAGCACTGGTTTCAAAATTAATTCTATTAAGTTTAGGTTGTATGTTCTTAATATGTAGTGCCTCGAGAATCTATCGATGTAGGTATTTGTGATATAGTTGGGCGGAGAGAATGATTAGGTTTATGTATTTTTACGGTTCCGTAAAGATAGCCAGATTTTTAATCACCGATTATTTTGGGTAGTTTTGTGTTATTAAGTTCAGCATTATTAGCAGTGATTAGTTTATTAATTTTTATTTTAGTTGGTTGGTGGGATTCTTATTCATTTTTATAACTTTTTATGGTCATCGAGAATATTTTGTAGTTTTGAATGGTAGTCTGTTTTATTGACTACTTCAAAAATGTTTGTTTTATCTGCTTTTTTATGGTGATGTTGGGATGACTGCGTAATTCTTTATCAGCAATTTTTAGTTGGCGAGTTAGTAATGTAGGTTGTTTTTTTTTTTGTATCTATTTTTGATGGCTTCAGCTTAAGGAGATAACAGAATTCAGGTTTGATTGAAATTACTTTTTTTATCCTGGAGCTTTAAAATATTTTGGTATAAAGTTTCAATTTCTGTATTTTTGTTGATGTTTTTCGTTGAAACAAATCGCAGTTGGGTCCCAAGTTGAGAAAATATTTTTGTTGTTGAGTTAAATTACCTTCCGAGAGATTGATATATTTGTCAATGTTATTTGAAATTAGTAAATGGCCTTTGTAGGTTGTTGAGCATTTTTTGAAGAGTAAGTTTGTGTTCTTAATCACTTTTGTTAATGATTACAGAAAATGCTACTATATTGTTGATGAACAACTAAAACGTACGATTAAAAATGTTAACCAACAAAATTAACGCTGTACCAAGCCACCCAGTCAACAAACATTTATCAAACTTTTTACCGCAACCAAATGCGCTACAATTATAAATCAGATGAAAAAATATGAAAAACAGTGATTCATAGAAACATACTCCCCACTGAGCCTAATAAAAAAATAAAACTTATTATATATTATAATAAATCTAAAACCTCCAACTTAGTCATTAAAAATAATTCCTCTCCCTCGATTGGAGTTTTGCAAAAAAAAAAAAACAACAACAAAAAAAACAAAAAAAAACAAAAAAAAACAAGGTTATATATCAATTCAAATGTCCTTTAGGAGATTGTATCTCTGAAAATAATATGTATGTCCGTTTAACCTCAACTACCCTATCGAGAAGGCTTACAATGCACCTGTGAGATACAAGTTCCATAGCACAGCATTTAAAAGAAAAACAAAAACAAAAAAAAGAACATTTATGTTGAGCAACGGAATTATGAAAAATTCTTATCGATAACACAACAATATTAGAACATCAAAATAACAAGCAAAAACTATAGATTCTCGAGGCAATACATATCAAGAACATACCACCCAAACTTAATAGAATTCATTTTGAAACCAGTGCTAAATGTCTTCAGCTACTGACGCTATTTATAGAAACAAATTCGAAAAGTAAATGCTACACAATACAACAGTACAAATGCTCATTCTTACAAAGTAGTAATGTGCATACAAAAGTTACACCACTTTTGTAATACATCGTCCCCTGATGATGGCCCAAAGTTGGGCAGAAAGTACTTGGGAAATAACTAATTATGGAAGGTTTACCAACCAATTCCCGCCGAATTTCATTGATAATTATGGTCATTCAATAATTAACAAAAAATATGTAGACAAAAAATGTCTGTTATGTTCAATCAAATATATATATATATATATATATATATATATATATATATATATATATAAACAGTTCTATTTCAACAATACCGTTTAAAAAAGTACACAGTTTAAATATCAAAAACACCTCTATTTCAAACAATTCAGTTAACATACGTACACAGTTTAATTGTCGAATACAGTTCTGTTTCAAACATTTCAGTTTAGCATAATTATAGTTTTTGTTTTCACACAATTAAATGTAAAATCAGTTCCATTTCGAACAATTACTCAAATCCAGGACACTCGTTTTATTTATTTTTTTTAATGGCATGTCAACCTTCTTGGGCTATTTAATGTTGTATCCAGCCTTCTAGAAGAACAGTGGTGGTACTATTGAACACATAGCTGGGAGGATAAGAGGGTTCATACTTTTTCCAAGGCTATTTATCTGAAAGTGAACGTAATAGCACGACTGGAGTTTGAACTCACTTACTCCGATTCCATAGTCCAGCGCTTTAACTGACACACCACGAGGACAAAACCCCAAAACACTCGTTGGGAGAGTCTTACCCTTCTGCCGAGATGCAGTCGGTGTATTCTGGAACCCCAGCCGACTGGGCCAGCACACAGTCGGATGATTTCAAGCCTTTGAATGTAAGACTATTAATTATAGTTTCAAGTAATTATTACCATCTAATAATTGTCATTTGTTTGTAACAAATAATTATTATTTGTTTCAAGCAACAAATAATATTCCTGAATAATCTATTAAAGTTTAATGCAATTAATGAATAGTTAGTTATATGGCATCAAGCATTCCAATCTAATATAAATAATTTTTAAACAGATCTATTTGAACCATAAATGTACCTTCACTGCTACAATCACTTTACTTAATAAATGACTGGGGCACATCGTTGTGGTGAAAGTGTTAGCAAGCTCGACTAGCCGACCATTGCGCGTATGTTCGATAATTTGGAGCGATAATTTACACTTCGGCAAGTCACATGACACAAAGCTTTTATTTGTTACTATGAAAACCAGGGCTATGAAGTCCTTGTATTATTATCAAGTAAGGAAAAAAATAATCGTCTGAAAGGGTAGAGCAACCTAAAGAATCCTGTTTGGATTTAAGTTTAAATAATTATCTGCCATTTTAGTTGTGGGGACAATGACACAAGAATTATTCTTATTGACAATAAGGAATGACCAGAAATAGGTTACATCTCCGACAGTCTATAAAATGACCGTTAGACATTTCCGGAAAACGTAATCTACTTTCCCTCTAAATTTACTTACGAAAGACGTAGGAGAATCCGGAGAGAACGGAATCTGTCAGCTTCCTCCGTCATTCTTAATGTTCAAGTGCGAAGGCGGGAAAAGGAACGAAATTTAAGAATATCAATGGAATGTCGAATTATGAACATGGCCGGCGTCGGTTATTGCCCAAACCTCACATTTTACACACCCAATCATATACAACTACACCTACATGATGGACACACACACACACACACACACACACACATACACACACACACACATACCAAGGTGTGCTTAAAACGTCTCAAAACTGAAGCTGTATTCACCAAGACAAAATGAATGGCCCAGTGAGCTGCGGCTGTAGAATATACCGATTGCTTCTCAGCAGAGGGGAAAGACTCCTCCAATGAATGTCCTGTTATGACACTATACAATTTGATGAGGAAGTTCCAGTAATTCTGGAGCTTTGAGAAATACTGAGTACCCCTTTATTGCCAACGCTCCCAGGTCCCCTTTGGCTTTGAGTGGCAGCACCTGATAGATGATGGATCAAATAGAACTAAACTGTGTACTTATGCTAAACTGAATTGCTTGAAATAGAACTGTTTTTACATTTAACTGTTTATAAACAAAAACTATACTTAGACAAAACTGAATTGTTTGAAATTTTATTCGGCATTAAATGACCCGAAAAGGGTTGATACACCGTAAAACCAACCTACCAACCAACCAACCAACCAACTTACCAACCAAGACAGAATGAAGGAAATATCAAGTTTCTTCACAATAATCCCCTTGCCTGAGTTGTTTGGTTAGTTGTTTTGTTTAACAGCACATCAGCCCTTTTCGGGTCATTTAACGCTGAATTAAATTTCAAACAATTCAGCTTAGTATAAGTATAGTTTTTATTTACAAACAGTAAAATGTAAAAACAGTTCTATTTCAAGCAATTCAGGTGAGCATAAGTACACAGTTTACTTCTATTTGATCCATCATCTATCAGATTCTACCCAACAAAGCCAAAGTGGACCTGGGAGCGATGGCAATTAAGTGGTACACCGTATTCTCCAAAAGTCCAGAATTACTGGAACTTCACCATCATACTGTGGAATGTCATACTCAGGACACTCGTTGGACGTGTCTTACCCCTTTGCAGAGAAGCAATTGGTGTATTCTGCTGCCCCAGCCGACTGGGCCATTCATTTTATCTTGGTGAATACAGCTTTAGTTTTGATACGTTTTAAGCATATCATAAGTACAGAGTTTAGTTCTATTTAACTCATAGATAGGACCCTATCAGGTGCTACCACTCCGGGCCAGAGTGGACCTGGAACCGATGGTAATGAAGAGGTACTCCGCATTCCCCAAAGCTCCAGCATTACTAGAATCTCACCATCAAATTGCTTAGTGTCATAATCAAGACACTCGTAGAGGAGTCTTACCACTCTGCAGAGGTGCAGTCGGTGAATTCTACAGCCCCAGCCGACCCGGCCACCTTGGCTGAGACTGAAGCAGTATTTACCAAGAAAGAAACGTACTGTAAATGAAATATTCATTTTTTTTTCCAAAATGTGAGATGCGTTGAAAAAGTATCGAATCTGAAGCTGTTTTGACAGAAATAGAAACGAACAATGAATAAAACGTTAATTTTCTGCAAAATAGTAAACATGCTTAATCGAGCTCTTCCGGTCACTATGGCTTAGAATCCAATGACAGTATCTTCAACAGAAGGATAAAATCACATCAAAAAGCAGTGTCCTGTGTATAGCACATCTGATGGTGAAGCTCCAGTTCTGAAACCTTCATAGCCATTACCCCAAATCCAGTCTGACCCGGAGTGGCAGAACCTGTTAGAATACCATCTATGGGTCAAATAGATCGTTAAAAAAATGTTCGAATTCTTTAGGACCGAATGAAAAAAAGAATCTTAAGAAACAACTGCAAAAAATATAAATATGAATGCGATTCCTTACCGTCTAAGCATCGAATAACCCTTGATAAGTTGATATGCCGTTAAAATCAATCAGTTAATCAATTAAAGGTCTCTGTGCCGCAGTTTCCAGCAAGAAAACAACAATTTCTTTAAAGCCTTTAGTTGGCGACCGTAGGCGAGGGCGACCAGAAGGGTCCCTTTTCAATAGCTTCTACCGCGAGGTGTAGGGGAGGACGCTACTCCTTTCACTGGATTGCTCCACTTTACCCTTGATACGTACCTTATATTACTGAATGTTAAGCAAGGCAGTATCAAGTACTATTTTTTAAAGTCTTTCGTATGACGCGAACCCAGGTCTCCCGGACCAATGGTGAACACTCTACCCACTGGACCAATGAGAAAGCCTTTAAATTACCATAAAATGGTATGATATTCAATATAAATGCTTTGAACTTATATCAGAATATTAAAACGAACGAAGCATAAAACACATTTGCACACAGCAGAAAGATTTCGATTATAGTTGCCTACGGTACAGATTTAGGAATTCAACTATGGTCGTACACTTTCAATATTTTCGTTAGGGACATATCGGACAAAGAATTGTGGAGATTAAAAAGAAATAAAAGAATTCAGTATGTTATTACTATACATCTTAGGTGATGACTGATCAATTTTTATGATTTCAGCTTCAAATGAACAGTTACAGCAGCAATTGGAATACATCCTACTAAATCCTGATTGTCACAGCTGGTGAATTTCAAAAATGCAATCTGGACATGAGGACACTATAGAAGAACGATATGCAATAAAATTCTGTTTAAACTTGGACAAAATGCCGTAGAAACGTATGGAATGCTTCAGACTGCTTTTGGAGCATCTTGAATGAATCGAGCATCAGTTTTTGAGTGGCATAAGAGATTCAAGGAAGGCAGGGAGTCTGTGAGAGATGATGAGAGGTGTGGGAGGAGTAAGGAAGTCAATAGACAGGAAGCGAAATCGGCACCTACCTGAAAAGAGAGGCTTCTTGGTGCCAAAGAGAAACTTTCTCAGAAGCTTTTATCAGCTTAACTGAGTGGACCTTCTCTTGCCTGCTAGTAGTGAGTGTACATGCTGGCAAAGTCGCAGGGATTTTGGGCGCGTTGCGTCTCCTTCTAGTAGCAAGACACATGACGGATTCTGAACCTATAATTTGCAAAAAATTATTCCCTCATGTTCTTCAAACGCTTTGTCTAGGGGAGCCTGACTATTTCTACTGTTTCAGGAAAACATTTCTCCACAGAATAGTCTTACCCCACCAAAAAAATCAAACAAACTTGAATCTAAAGATATCCTTGTGTTTCTTTCCATCCTTAATTCCTTTAGAGCCTCGGCAGACGAAAAGAAGACAGCAATTCAATGGGGAAGATGAAAAGGAGTCAATTTACACACCTCAGAATTTTCCAATAATACCAACAATTCAACCCATACGAAAAACCTTTTATGTGCCCAATAGAATATCACATGAATGTATTTCAATGTCTCACGTAAATGAAAATGAGAGGACAAGTAAACTGAAATCCGTCCTCGGATTGATCTTTATAGTAGGAAATATTGTTGAATTCCAAAGCTATGAATCACTTAAATCTTTTTTAAACAGACTTCTGAGCAAATTCTGAAGCAGGATACAGCCGAGGAAGACTTCAGACATCATTGGCTGAAATATTGTATAAAAACGACACCTATTTATTTTTTAATCCGAGCAAAGTAGGACACATCTGCTTGATTCGGACTTTAATATGACGTATAAGACCCCCGCTCAACTTTTATAGCAGAAAATATCTCCCTTGTCTCATATGCGAAAATAAAGTGTCTGATTGGGTGATGTTTACCCAGGGAACGTAGATTACCAATAACTTTATCTCGTTAAATTCCATAACAATGTAAAATTAATTCTCAAAAGGGGATTTATGAACCATTTTATTTACCAGAGTTGATTTGCAAGATTATTCTGTATTACACACACACACACACACACATCTATCTATCTACCTATCTATCTATCTATCAAAAACTCTCGAATTTAACATGCTGAACTAGTAGGCTAATATTTACCGATTTGCCGTAAACTAACATTAATTGTACTTTGTCTAACCAACCCCTGTTGGGTTATTTCATGCTGAAATTCGTCTTTTTTCCCCAAGCAATTTTATGCTTTCATGTAACTCTTCCTATTTAATGATTATAATAATAACAATACTACAGCAGAATAGTGAACTTTGCCGTCCCACCCGACCACAGGGCAAAACTGAAGGGAAGCGGAAAGGGAGATAAGTACCTTGATCCTGCTAGAAAATTGAAAAACTATGGAACATGAAAGACTCGAGAATATTTATTGTCCCGAAGACTCCAGAGGAAAACCAACTGCTAACGCTGATGTGAAAAGCTCTTCATCATCATCATCATCATGTCGTGCCGCCAGCACGGATATCCTTGACCATCTCTCGACACTTCTCCCTATCATTCATCGCCTCCGGCAGGTATTCTGGGTTACATCCTGTGTCCTCACATAGCTGCTGTATGTAAGTTCGGGCTGGTCGTCCTGCTTTTGCTAGGCCATATGTAGGGGTTCATAGGAGTACGTCACTTACGAGCTCGTCCTTGCTTCTCCAGCAGTGTCCGGCGTGTCTGGCTCGAGTAAAATAATAATAATAATAATAATAATAATAATAATAATAATAATAAAAGAATGTGCAAAGACGGATAAGTACCTCGACCTTGCTAGGGAATTGAAAAAACTGTGGAACATGCAGGTGACAATTATACCAATTGTAATTGATGCGTTTAGAACAGTAACTAAAGGATTACTAGAGGGACTGGAGGACTTGGAAGTTGGCGGACGAGTGGAGACCATCCAAACGACAGCATAATTGAGAACGGCCAGAATACTAAGAAGAGTCCTGGAGACTTGAGGAGACTTGCTATCACTCAGACTCCAGTGAAAAACCATCGGCTAACGCTGATGTGAAAAGCTCTAATGAGTGAATAATAATAATAATAATAATAATAATAATAATAATAAGAAGAAGAAGAAGAAGAAGAAGAAAAGCACTCGCATTCTCGAGAATTTGGCCATTCCAACGGAAAAAAAAAATGAAAAAAAGCAAAAAGATTAGGAATGTAGATAAAAGAAAGAATTTCAAATAATCATTTAGTGCCGGAATTATTTTGCCGTTGGGGTTTCAGTTTATATATTTCGTCCAATGAGAGTGACTTATGCCATTCTGTAGAACATGAAGATGACGAAGATACTTATTGAAGTTGGTGCCTTTAGAACCATCCCCAAAGTTCTGGAAAAGAGACTGGGGAAACTGATGATCAATATTCTCGTCCTCATTCCTATATTTCCTTTCTTCCTAATGTAACTGGGCAGATTACAATTTGCCCTTTCGTAAAAGCAGCTTGCCACAGAGCTAAAAAGCTGTAGAACATGAAGATGACGGAGATACTAATTGAAGTTGGTGCCTTTAGAACCGTCCCCAAAGTCTTGGAGAAGAGACTGGGGAAACTGATGATTAATATTCTCGTCCTCATTTCTATAATTCCTTCTTAATGTAACAGGGCAGATTACAAATTGCCCTTTCGTAAAAGGAGTTTGCCGAAGAGCTAAAAATCAGTAGAACATGAAGATGACAGAGATACTTATTGAAGTTGGTGCCTTTAGAACCATCCCCAAAGTCCTGGAAAAGAGACTGGGGAAACTGATGATCAATATTCTCGTCCTCATTCCTATATTTCCTTTTTTCTAAATGTAACAGGGCAGATTACAAATTGCCCTTTCGTAAAAGGAGTTTGCCGAAGAGCTAAAAAACTGTAGAACATGAAGACGACGGAGATACTAATTGAAGTTGGTGCCTTTAGAACCATCCCCAAAGTTCTGGAAAAGAGACTGGGGAAACTAATGATCAGAGAAAGAATTCAAACCATTCCAGTCATAGCACTGTTAAGATCAGCTAGAATGCTCAGAAGAATCCCGGAGATTTGAAAGGACTTATTGTCATTTGGTCTTTCGGGTAAAAACATGAGTTATATCTGGTGAGCAAACTCACAACAAGTAGCAGCTGCAGCAGCAGACGCAGGAGGAGAAGAAGGAGGAAGTGTGGAAAACTAGCAAAGAATGAAAATAATATTCAAACATTTATAGCGTCAAGTAGGTATTCTTATAACAAATAATTTGTACACAGTTATTAGATTTCAAGTGTAACAACTATGTTTTAAGAGCCAAGAAAGTTTACAATCACTTTAAGCATGCAAACACAAAGATACTTAACTGCAGTGTTAATGTTTTAAGATCCACTGTATTAATATAGTTCAAAGTTATTTTAAACGTCGTTTCAAGCATTATCTTTGACATATAGAAGGGACTCTAACAGGTACTACTAGGCTAGGTCAAATAGGACGGGCGATCCATGGCTTAGAAGTAAGAACTCGAGTTATCCTAGGACTCCGCAAATGGCGCATCACCACCGAGTATTGTTTAGTGTCACATCCAGGATGTAGGATGCAGTGGCCGGAGCTTATTCTTCCGTTAGGGAATGGAATCGGCGTATTGTAGTCTTCACTAACCGTCTGATCTTCAGGGACTTTCAAAGCATAGGGACGTATTTGCATCCAATTATATTCACATGGTGAATTGGCTGTGTGTATAAGTCTTTGTAGTTAAATGAACTTTTTATTTTAGAAAATAAAGGGTGATCCAAAAAATGTTACCTTCCTTAAAGGAGTTCCTCTGGGATATAATTTCAAATTTTCTCCACATGCTCACCATTCCTGTCAACACATTCTTCGAATTTCCCTCGGGTAATTAAAAAAATTAATATTTCTATGGGAGTATCTTTTATTAGAAAAGCAGAACTGATATTACAGAGACCACCTTGAAAAATTCCAGCTTTGTACTGACAGATATGGTAAAAAGGTGAACACTTTAAAATCATGAGATCATTGGGGAATTTTGACATTTTTAAACACCCTGTACGTTTTAAATATGTAAATAATTAATTAGATAAAATCATAGTAATTTTCATGACTTTCAAGATATTTTTTATAGATGAAATCCTTTAAATTCTTTTTTTAGATTGTTTTAGATATTCAAAACTGTAAAAAATATCTGTGTGAAAGAATTTACGGAAGTAAGTCACATTTCACATTTCTAGCATTTTCATTTTTTTGTTTTCCAATAATATTCTGGATTCAGTCAACCGGTAGTATCTGAATTTTTTTTTTTATCCTGAAGCGTATTTTTCTATGGGTTTGTTCCGGACATTGTAAGAAAAGAAAGAATTTGTTAAACGTAACCACATCCGAATCCGTCAACGTTCGACAAGTTTCTGCAAACGCCAGAATCATATCCACGTGATTACTTTAACCTGCAATGTCATTGGTCACGAGACGTAAAGGGGAAAAATGAATGAATGAAAAGATCACAAATGAACGGAATGAACTTGTTACTAAATCAAATGGTAAAGCAGAAGAACTAAAATTTATCAGATCCTGGTCAGGTTGAAAATAAAAGCAGAATTATTTGTTGGTGAATTTAGCATGATTAGTGACGAGGTTTGCAGCTCAGAAAAATGAAACGTTAGGAAAAAAATGGTTGTCCAAAAATTTTTCACCGTAGCTCTGAGGGCAGAGTACATTTTGCATTTTGTCTGAGCATAGTTACTTTGCTACGTTGGACAAATATTTATAATGGTCATTATTAAGGCCAAATCCAATTCCTGCTCTACATATCCAACATGGAGATGGAACTCACAATCGCCAAGTGGTTATTGACACCATTAACCAATATCATAGCCTGTTGATTTATTGATTGATTGATTTTAACGGCATATCAACCCATCAAGTGTTTTCTTATCTCAAGAAGTTTGGGAATCGCGTTCATTGTACATTTATATTTACATTGTTTTTATGTAAGAGTTTTGAACACAGCTAAATAATATCAAGTATTTCAATCAAATCAAAAAAAAATGGACACTGTTGTATAGTTTGATTTGATTTGGTTTGGTTTTACGGCATATCAACTATTGTAGATTATTTAATGCCAAATTCTCTTGACACATATATATTAAGTATATATGATTTGGTTTGGCTGGGTTTTATGTTATATCAGTCAGTGTAGCATATTCAATGCCAAATCCTCTTTATACATATATATCAAATATATATGATTTGGATTGTTTGGGTTTTATGGCATATCGAGCATTGTAGGTTATTTAATGCCAAATCCTTTTGATACATATAAATAGTTCTATTTCAAATAATTCAGTTTAGCATAAGAGCAGTTTTTTATTTATACAGTTCCATGTAAAAACAGTTCTATTTCAGGCAAATTCGTCGAGCATGATAACACAATTTAGTTCTATCTGATCCCTAGATAGGATCCTATCGGGTGCTACCACTCAAAGCCAAAGTGGACCTGGGAGCGATGGCAATAAATGGGTACTCTGGATTCCCTAAAGCTCCAGAATTACTGGAGCCTCACTTTCAGATTGTCTAGTATCATATCTAGGACACTCATTGGGGGAGGTCTACCCTTCTGCAGAGATGCAGTCGGTGTATTCTGCGGCCCTAGCAAACTGGGCCACAGGACAATCGTTGGGGTAGTCTTACCCCTCTGCAGAGATGCAGTCCGTGTATTCTGTAGCCTCAGCCAACACAGTTTTATAGTTTCGAGTATTCCTATGTCATAGTAAACATATGGTTTTGAGTAATTATCTGTTTCTCCATACTAACGTAGTTTACATAAACTAATAATTATAATTAATAAGCTATTGTGAAGCGGCATAAAAATATTCTTATCCCATGTCGAGAGTTTATTTTTCGCACGTGTGAAGACGGGGCAGTCTGGCACTTGATCCCTCGCAAAATAAGTTCCAGTTAAGATTCCTTCTTCGGGTACATGGGGACTGGCAGATAATGTGGGGGTAAATTTGGGGCTTGACTAAACCGCCGTAGGCAAGGAGTTTCCATTTTTCGCGTTACACACACACCCACCAGGCCACTACCTCTTCCTACCCCTAGGATAATGGAAGATATGGGCCTCTCGGTTTAGATATAATATTATTATTTATCGTTGTCGACAATTCCAATTTCCCGTGTAATATTTTTTAAAGGCGAATAGGAAATTTAGCGAAAATAAATTGAGGCGAATGAAGCTGAAAAGGAACATGCAAAAGATAACTTGATAGGCAGACAACACAATGAATAAATTTCGACACGAGGAGAGATATAAAATATAACAAGGTTTTTAATACACGCGGACATACATATTTAACGTGTCGGCTATATTATTTGTGGATAATACATAAACACAAATGTCTTTCTTCCTTATTCTTTTCTTTCTTCCTTCTTTGAATTGAGAGAGTGAGTATGTAATTGCAATACTTAGGAAGAGTGGAGGGAGAAAACAGTCTTAAGGTTTACTTAGCTTTTCGAAGGGTTCCTTCTGAGAGTATTTTCTCTTTTACGGGCTAGCGGGATTTTATACACTTGGCTTGAAGGCATGTATTATCCACTTGTCCAAGATTCTTTCCGCTTTTACCCGGAATTTCGGAAACAGTTTCAATACATCTTATCACGCCAATTGCTGTCCTGAAACCCGGCTCTGCTTCTTCGCTCGGAGTTTGGCATCAGATCCCCGTCCTCTCACGGCGACTTCTGCCCTGAAAACTAAATTCATTATCCCTATTTCCGCTGACGAAAAGGATGCTACTTCCGCTTTAGGATTCTGGCCAATCACTTGGCCTCTTTCTTCTTCCTTCACCCTGTCAGGCAATTCATTCGGACTACTATATGTCCCTATCCCCCCTTCTTTATCCATCCGGTCACAGAGTGCAACATCTCTTGGCTTTCATTCTGACCTGGATTTGTTACTTCGGCCTCGAGGAATTGACCTACATCCCTTATTCCTCTTTTAACGGTCAGTCTTTGGTGGCCTGTTAATTCAAACACGGAGGGGTAGGAAAAATTTCTTATTTCTCTCTTCTCAGCGGTAGACTACGTGACACTATTATAGCTTCCTCTGACAATTATTAATACAAAATGCAGTCGGTGCATTCTGCAGCTCCAGCCAACTGGGCCATTATCTTTGTGTGGGCTGGTAGATTGTTTCATTCATTTATTTGTGACCCGCATTTAAGATCTCCCTGTTGACTGACTAGTAATAAATTGAGGGGAGTAGCACACACTTAACAGATTTCCAAAACCAGATATTTTTCGGTGTGTTTTTCACACCACTTTTAATCGGTAATCTTTCACAAGAATCTCAGTGACAGCAAGTCTCGTCAGGTTTCCTGGGCTCCTCCTAGAACTCCAGCTGATCTTAACAGTACTGTGGTCTTGATACTAATTTTGACTAATATTTTCTTTCTTTTTTAAAAGTGTAAGTGACCTATTTTTATCGCAAATCACTAGGTCGTCATTTCTACAAGAGCAAAGAAACAATTATGATTCAGACATCAACTTTTGAATTCGGGTGGAGCTTAGATTACTCATAAATTAAAAGAAAATAGCCGTTTACCTCTAATGCAAATCTATCTTTCTGATCACCCTGTCTGTGGGGTTTAGATGGTTTGCTTTGTTTGGTTTTATGGCATATTAACCTTTGTTGGTTATTTAACTCCAAATCCATTTTTATGTAAATAATCTGTTCTATTGAAAACAGTTCAGTTTAGCATAAGTACACAGTTTAATTGTCAAAAACATTTCCATTTCAAACTATTTAAGCAGTTATATGTAATAATTCAGTTTAGTGTAAATACAGTTTTAATGTCGAAAAACAGTTCTATTTGAAATAATTCATTAAGCATAAGCACGCAGTTTAAGTGTAAGTACGGTTTAATTGTCAAAAACGTTTCTATTTCAAGCTATTCAGTTTACTCAATTCATTCTAGCATAAGTATGTTGTTAGTTCTATTTGACCCATAAATAGGGCCCTATCAGGTGCTACCACTCCGGGCCAGAGTGGACCAGGGAGATATGGCAATGAAGGGGTACTCCGCATTCCCCAAAGCTCCAGCACTGCTGGAACCTCACCATCAGATTGTTTAGTGTCATATCTAGGACACTCGTTAGAGGGGGTCTTACCCCTCTGCAGAGGTGCAGTCAGTGTATTCTACAGCTCCAGCTGAAACCATATAATTGTGTGTAAACAAATGGATATTATTAAATTGAAATGGAACCGGGCCATTGACCCAATGAGCAGAGTGTTCGCTTATGGTCCGAGCGACCTGAGTTCAATCCCAGGTCGAGTCATACCAAAGACTCAAAAATGGTACTTGATGCTGCCTTGCTTAACACTCAGCATTATAAGGTACGTATGAAGGGTAAAGTGGAGCAATCCAGGGAAAGGTGTAATTCTCTCCCCAACACCTCATTGTAGTAGCTATTGAAAAGGGAGCCTTCGGGTTGCCCTCGACCACGGTCGCCAACATTTGTTTATAATTATTACCGGGCCATTCGACTACGGTCGCCAACTTTACTTACTTACTCTATGATTATTTGTGTTACATCGGAATACTTGAAACCATACAACCGTGCAAAATATTTTATTATGTAAGTTTGGTTTATTTAGATTTTATGGCATATCAACCATTGTTGGTTATTTAATGCCAAATCCTGTTCATACGTAAATATTAAATACATATGATTTCAAAACTTATTTTGTTGATAACATTTTTAAAACGAATCTTAACTTATATTTTGCACACAGTTAAATGGTTTCAAGTATTTTCATGTAACAATAACAATCTAAAATCAGCCATTTGTTTGCATACATTTAAATAGATATACATAATATGTAAGAGATTCATTTGTCGGTAATTTAATTTCTAAATGAGTTAGAACTAATTTGTTTGGTAACTAGTATTGATATTGTTTCTACACAGTTAAATGGTTTCAATTATTAATATCCAACACTTATAATCTTATTCAATATTAATTATTTGATCGCACTCTGCAAAGTGGTTACAAGTATTGCTATTTAACACGAATTATTCAATTTAACATTATTCATTCGTTTGCATATAATTAAATAGTTCCAATGATTACTATGTATCATCATCGATTCAATCAAATATTAGTCATTTGTTTTCACAGTTAAATGATCAAACAGTTCTATTTCAAACAATTCAATTAAGCATGTCGTTTCTTTACACTTAGTTTGAATGTCAAATAGGTATATTTGAACCATAGATAGGACCCTTTCAGGTACTACCACTCCGAGCCAGAGTAAACCTAGGAGTGATGGCAGTGAAAAGGACATTTGAAATTCCCCAAAGCACCAGCATTATTGGAGCTGCAACATTACATTGTTTTATGCTATATCACTCGTTGGGAGAGTATTACCTCTATACAGAGATTGCCCAGTCGGCTGGGCTGTTGAATACACCGACTGCACCTCTGCGGAGGGATAAGACACCCCCAACGAGTGTCCTGTATATGACACTAAACAATCTGATGGTGAGGTTCCAGCAATGCTGAGGCTTTGGGAAATACAGAGCACCCCTACATTGCCATTGCTCCCAGGTCCACTATGGCCCGGTGTGGTAGCACCTGATAGGGCCCTATCTATGGGTTAAATAGAACTAACGGCATACTTATGCTAAACTGAAGTGTTTGACTAAACTGAATTGCTTAAAATAGAAATGTTTTTGACAATTGAACTGTACTTACATTTAAACTGCTAGCTTCTGCTAAACTGAATTATTTGAAATAAAACTGTTGTTTTTTTGTTTTTTTTTTACATTGAAACTGTATTTACACTAAACAGATTTGTTTAACATAGAACTATTTTGACATTAAACTGTGTGTAAACAAAATCTCTAGTTATACTAAACTGAATTAGAACTGTATGAATAAACTGGATAGTTTGAAATAGAAATGTTTTTGACAATTAAACTGTGTACTCATGCTAAACTGAATTGTTTGAAATAGAACTGATTATTTACATATAAAATGGATTAGGCGTTAAACAACCTACAAAGGTTGATATGCCATAAAACCCAACCAACCAACCAATGTATGCAGAGATGCAATCAGTGTATTCTATAAGAATACTTCACATCATATAGATGTAAATTTTCTCTTAAGAATAATTACTGGAAGTTATAATTGTTTATTATAGATTAATATTACGTATTTGAAACCATATAACTGCGAGCAAACAAATGACAATAAATAAATAGAAATGGTTACTTGCAACCATATAATTATTAGTATTAGATAGGAATAAATGAAACCATTCGGCTGTGTGGAAATTATTTGCATTATATTGGTTAGTCGACTGGTTGGTTGGTTGGTTGGTTGGTTTAAGCAGACATTAAATATATATGATTTTTCAATAAATAGTCTGTAGGTAACATTTTTATACGCGTCAGAACTGAGCGGGCAAGTATCAGATAGGATTAATTAATATTTTATCACTGTGGAAAAAAACCTAAAAAAGAGTTATTAAAGATATCAATGTAAAATAAATGTAATTCTTAATTCGTAATTAAAAAGCTACTTTAGACGGGTTGATGTACCGTTAAAATCAATCAATAATCAAACGTTATATCATGTTTTTTTCTGTTCTGTATGAAAATTTGGCCTTGAAATTCATGTTAGATTTATCATCCTAGTCGGAAATTCAAATTTGCTATTTTAATGGTCATCTCACGGGCGAAAAGTGACTGTTGCAGACTTTTTTTGGTTGTTTGTTTGGTTGGTGTTTTATGGTATATCAACCTTTCTGAATTATTTAATGCCAAATCCTGTTATATATATATTATATATATATATATATATATATATATATATATATATATATATATATGATGTGTAAATGAATAGTTTGTTGATAATTTGGTTTTTAAACGGGTTGTTAGATATTATTTGTTTGTAGAGTCAAATGGCAAAAGAATTGCTAACACAAATTCTACTCTCTAATATTAATCATTTATTTTCCCATAGATAAATATTTTCAATTATTCCTATCTAAAAGTAATTCTATTAATACTAATCTTTTGTTTGCCCATGGTTAGATAGTTTCCACTATCGCTATTTAACATTAGCAATTCTATTCATCAAGTTTTTCCTATCTGATAAAAATAGTTTGCACGCAGATTCCAAATAACTAATGATGATAGTTGGCGACCTTTAGTCGATGGTGACCCGAAGGCTTCCTTTTCAATAGCTACTACACCAAGGTGTAGGGGAGGGCTCTACTCATTTCCCTGGATTGCTCCACTTTACCCTCGAAACGTACCTTATAATGCTGAGTGTTAAGCAAGGAGGCATCAAGTACCATTTTTTGAGTCTTTGGTATGACTCGACCTGGGATTGAACCCTGCTTCTCGGACCATTGGCGAGCACTTAGTAAATGATCGGATAATTCGATTTGGCCCATAAATGGGATCCTAACAGGTACTAACACTCCATACAGTAGACGATAGCTGAGGGTTAGTTGGGTTTTATGGTATATTGACCCTTGTTGCATATTTAATGCTAAATCCTGTTTATAGACACACACACACACACATACACACACATATCTATATTAAATATATATGTTTTGTGAACGAATAGTCTCTAGGTAAAATTTGAAACCAAAGCTCATTCATTTGCTTACAGTTAAATGGTTTTAAGTATTCCTATGAAACACTAATATTTTTATTTATTTTAAAACCAAATCGCATTTGTTTGCTCACAGTTAAGTGGTTTCAAGCATTGCTATTTATCACTAATAATTCTATTCAATATTACTCGTTCGTTTGCACACAGTTAAATTGTTTCAAGTATTGTTATGTAACAGTAACAATTCAATTTGACAACAGTCATTCGTCTGTTCACAGTTAAATGGTCAAACAGTTCTATTTGACCCACAGATGAGACCCTAACAGATACTAAAATTCCGGATTAGAGTGGACCTGGGAGTAATGGCAACGAAGCAATACTCCACGTTCCCCGTAACTCCTTGACAGATAGTTTAGTGTCATATCGAGGACACTCATTGGCTGGGTATAGCGGTCTTACCCCTCTGCATAGATACAGCCTTATAGATTGGGCTAGGCAGTAGACGGACTATGGCAAGATATGATAAGGTTTATCTTAAATGTTAACCAGCATGACAAAGTATCACTTCAGCGATGTCGGTCAGTGTACATACGTGACTGTGAATTGTTCAAAGAGTCAATTACTTCATTGTTGCGTCATCGTTTTATATAACAATGAAGTCGATAATGGAAGGTGTTTAAACACCGCGGAAACGAATTGGCTGGAATTTATGATATTTTTTCTGTCTCGAGTTCTGATGGTCAGAGTAATGGCGTCCCAGAAGACAATGGGTAATTAGACATTTTATAGGGTCGATGTTTTTCTGGACCCTATGTCGTAGAGTGTTCGTTAGACATGATATAGAGTCGGCTCTTCGAATCTGCGGGTTTGGTATCCGCGAATTCATTTCACAAATCATCGGTTCATCTCTTTTTGACACTCGTTATTCGAGCACTGTTCACTTTGTATTAATCAAACTAGAAAAGTAGAAATTATCACGATTCTCTTCCTTATAGCGTAAAGTTTGTTTTGTTTTGGTTTGATTTCCTTAATATCAACCTTCGAGGCTAATTTATTACATAAGTCATCCAAGTAGAAGAACATTAATCGTATTATTTAACCCATGCTTGACGGAATTCGGAGGTTATATCCTTCGCAAGGGTATTAATCCCAAAGAGAACACAGTAGCATGATCAGAGTTGGAACTAGCTTACTACAATGTTGCAGTTCAGCACGTTAGCCACTGCGTCTCGGAGACTCTCCCCATTAATTCGTTTTTGGTAATATATTCAATTGTGTTCTGATGACACAAAATCATTGTTGACATTTGCATCTTGTTTGTTCGCAACATGTATTATGTCTGTCTCTTTTAACTTCGAATTTCGGAATGAAAATGTTGGGATAAAATAAACAATTATCTTCCTTAAAGAATGGGCATGTTTAATGGGTGCCGCATGAGGTGTCACATGGCAGTCCAGAAACTCATTTTGCATCTGTTCTTTGACTATTGGAAATGCGGTCGCTTACTCTACAAGAAAGCCACATGGTATTTTGTACCCTATTTAAATACTGCTTGTTCTTCGAACAATATGTGTATATTTTTTCTGTTGGAACATATTCGTGTATTCCGTATAACTTGTATGTAGATTTTGTATATATTAAGTGTTTCTGTACGTTTGGTTTGGGTTAATGGCGTATCAACCATTGTAGGTCATTTAATGTCAACTCCTGTTTACACAAGCACACACACACACATATATATATATATATATATATATATAAATATATGATTTGTAAACACATTTTGTAGATAACTTACTTAATCGAGCATGAGTTCTTTTACAATCAGTTAAATGGCTTCATGTATTGTTATATAACAGTTACAACTTAACATCCATAATTTGTTAGGCACACTTAGTTTGTTCTATTTGAGCCATTGATAGGATCCTATCAGGTGCTACCACTCCCGGCCAGAGTGGACCTGAGAGCAATGTCAACGAAGGAGTACTCCGTATTCGTCGAATCTCCCAGGTTGCATCTTCGCCATCAGATGGTTTACTGTCATATCTAGGACACTCGTTGGGATGGTCTTACCATTTCGTCGAGATGCAGTCGGTGTAATCTACAGCCACCTTCCTCGCAGACTGGGCAAATCCTCGGGGTCCTGTCTTACCCTTCTGCAGAAATGCAGTCGGTGTAATCTACAGCACCTCCAGGCGACTGGGCTATTTGTGTAAATGAGTCGGGAGACCAGAGTTCAATCCCTGGTCGACTCTTACCAAATACTCAAAAATGGTACTTGACGCCTCCTTGCTTAACATTCAGCATTATAATGTTTGGATCAAGAGTAGAGTGGAGCAATCCAGGAAAAGGAGTTCCGCCCTCCCCTACAACTCGGTGTAGTAGCTATTGAAAAGGAAGCCTTCGAGTCACCCTCAACTACGGTCGCCAACTTTACTTTACTTATATATCACAGATATTCCTAAGCTAATCTGGGTCCCTGTTGAGTTGGGATTCGACTATATATCTTCCCTATCACCAACCACATCAATAGATGTATATAAAAAATATGTATTTCATTAAATAAGTTTAGTAAATAATTATTCTTAAGAGTGATTCCTGCTTTGAGATAATGACATATCAACCCTTGCTGGGTTATTTAATGCCAAAGTCAGTCTTTTCTTCTAGGAACTTTTGGTTTCAAGTCACTAATGATAATAATTTTTAAACAATTATAGGTTAAGCAACTATTCTTAACTAAAGTAATTAAACTAATTAAATCAATTTGCTCAAACTTATGTAATAAAATGGCCGAGGGATTTCGTTTCATATATCTTGCCTTTCGGTTTAGTTAGGCTGAGAACCTTTCGCTTAGCGCATGGGTTAGTTAGGTGGAACATGAGCGCAGGTGTTCACGCGCGCGTGCGGGGAGGATGTGTCATTCAGAGATGTCAAAATAAAAATGTGAATGACGTCATGCACCGGAAGCGTGCGTGGAGGATTTTGGAGGATTTGAAAAAAGTCAGTGAGTTGAGTTCAGCCTCGGAGGAAGAAGATTGACTTTCGCTCGCTCGCCGAGGCCTTGTGGCGGGTGCCACACGTGTTGGGGGGGGGAGATGGAAAAGTCAGCATAGAAAGATGGTATCTCTCCTTATGTCGAAAAACCTTTTAATTCAAAGGTAATAAGTTTCGTACCTGAACTAAGAAGTCGTAAGTGTTTTTCGTGTTTCGGGATTCCTATGTTCTATGTATATATGTTATGAACATTCTATGTACATTTCACATATCCGTACATATTCATGTATGGGTGTGTTACACTTATAGGGTTCCGAGTATTTCCATGTAATACAAATGATTTATATGCAAATATTTAGTTTTAAGTATTCTTATCTAATACAAATACTTAGCATGTAATTATATAATTTTAACTGTTCCGAGAAATTACAGAATTTCTATTGATTAACAGCAACAATAATAATCCTTTGTAAACAATCATAGGTTCAATTAATTGTTCATAATACAAATAATTTACCCACAGTTATATGATTTCAAGTATTCCTATCTAATGTCAATAGTTTATACACAATTATATGGTTTCAAGTAACTATTCCTACTTAATGATAATAATCATTTCTTTGTACACAAGTATACGGTTTCACGTATTCTAGCATAATATAAAAATTGCAAACAGTTATATCGTTTTAGGTATACATAACATAAAGAAATTGTATAGAGTTTTCAAGTATTATAGGTATAGGTTTCAAGTATTTTAAGAAAGTATATAATTTCAGATAACTGATGATAATAATTCGTTAATAATTCTATCGTCAAGTTAACTTTTCTTTATACAAATATACATACAGTTATATTTTTAAAATTGTTCTTAATACAGAAATAACACTTTTCAGATAGATCTATTTGACCCTTTGGTATTATCACTCGGGGTCTTAGCAGACCTTGGAGTGATGGCAATGAAGAGTGACCTCCAGAAATTGAGACTCCACAGTTTAACGTCTATGGAGCAGAGAGAAGATTCGTTGATTATTTATTGGTTTAGTAGTCGTTGTTGTTTGTCTGAGTTCGTTGAATTTTGGATTTAAGTATCTGACTGCTTTGTTCTTCTTCTTACCTCGTTTAACTTGTTGGCTTCTTAGTCTGTGGAAGGCTGCAAGAGAATTTAAGGAAGGAAGGAAAGAGACAAAGATACCTTTTAACTCAAACTATATTTTAGGGTTTAACGACTATTTTTTTAAGTCCGTCCAGTATCAGAGGTACGGCTGAAGAGGTAGAATTCCTTTTCAGCGCCCGTAAGTTTGTTTCTTTAGACATGCGCTGTTCTTGCTTCCTGCCAGAGGTTTCCTGAAAGTGCCACATTTTCCGAATTTATTCGATTTTATTTTTTTTATTTTATTTCTTATCAATCCCTGCGTTTTAAAAGACACGTCGACGCTCTGATCTGACCATTGTTTTTGTTGGGATATAACAAATTATGACAAAAAAGTTTTAAAAAAAATCAAATTCCAAATAAAGAATATATTGGAGAACCCTAAAGGATTACCAGAGGTGACTTGCATCAGAGAAATGGTTGAAAAATCTGGGTCTCAGATTCTTTCTTTAATGGCATATCAATCTTCGTGAATTATTCAATGCCGAATTATATTCTTATAAAAGGACAATAGCGGTGCCATATAACCCGTCAAAGTACGACTGGAGTTCGAACTCGCTTACTACGATGTCGCTGTTCAGCACAATAGCCACTATACCACTAAGTCTTGAAGAATATTAAGGATATAATTTTTTAAAGCCAACAAAGATGGGATTCTAGTTTAAAAAAAGGGCAACTCTAGTCTACACAAAAGCGTTGCTAATATAGAAAGGATTATTACCCCTACGGAGACATTTATTAGATGGGACCAAAGTTTCATAAATAATGGTTCATTATCAGATTAGCTCCTGACATTAGATTATAACAAATTTTAGATATTTGGGCGGTACGTTTAGGATCCCACCCCTCCTCTCCGGTACCCACATCACTAACCCTAAGATTTTAATAAAAAGATCGAAAATTGTAAATAATCGGACAACTGCTGGTAATCTTGCTTATAACAATATGCCAAGAGAACACTTATTTTATTAGCTATTTTTACAACAGAAAAAGTAATACTTCCAGTTTTAGGTGCAGGCATATCCTGTTTATCAGGGTGGAGTGGATAAGGGTTGAGTTGATTTTTGTTTGTTTATTTCTTTGATACAAAAAATAAAAATAAAAAATAAAAAAATGTATGAACAAAAGGAAAAAGAAAAAGAGAAGTTTTATTGTTTTTTTGTTTTTTTCGCGTGGAGAAATATCTAAGTTGGTCACTGGGTCGTTTCCGCTAAAAGCTTATAGCTAATAAGATAAGTGTTCTCTTGGCATATTGTTATAAGCAAGATTACCAGCAGTTGTCCGATTATTTACAATTTTCGTATATTTTTCACAAGATTGAAAGGGGATAACATATTTCAACGAATTATCTTTTGACGAAATACAAGGGTTGGCTGAAAACTTCAAAAGCTGACCAAGATATCCTCATGGAATGTGACCAAATGAGGTTTATTTTTCAACTGTCCTCCGTGCACACTTTTTCTATCAGCGTTGTAGTGCCTGGATCTCATTGGTAATAAAGTCATCAACAACAGATATGACGTCATCATATAAACTTTTCAGCCAATGAACTTGAAAAGTGATCTTAATTTACTTAAATAAAAAGGATATTAATTCACTTACAAAAAGTGACATTAAATCTTAAATGTCTATTTCTTTTTTCCCCTTATAATTCTCTGAGCAATGAATAATATGACGGAAGTTAATTCGTTGAAATATGTTATCCCCTTTCAATCTAGTGAAAAATATACGTTTATCCTTTACCGAAAAAAAAAAAAAAAACGAAAAAAGAAAAAAGCAAAAAACGTGGGAAAAGTCGTCTGGTTCTGTAAAAGAAAAAAAAAAAACGAAAAGAGAAAAAGTGTTTTCAAAAATCTTGCATCCTTATGAAAGAAAGAAAGAAAGGAAGAAAGAAAGAAAGAAATCTCATAATTATATGTTTCTGAAAAGAATATTTCTCCCCTCCCTATGACATCCCCCAAAAAAAACCCTAACAAATCTAACCTTTTTGAGTTTATATCAAAATATTTTAGAAGTTGGTTGATTGATTGGTTGATTTTGAGATATTCCAACCCTTGTTGGGTTATTTGCATCCAAAGTCAGTTTAACAATTATAGTTTCGCATGATATAAAAATGTATATTCTGAGTTATTTCAAGCAGGTAATCACTTCAGATCTATTTGACTCATAGTTGGGAGACCAGGCTTCAATCCCAGGTCGAGTTGTGCCAAAGATTCAAAAGATGGTACTTGATGCCCTCTTGCTTAACACTCAGCATTATAAGGTAAGGATCAAGGGTAAAGTGGAGCAATCCAGGGAAAGGAATATCGCCCTCCACTATACCTTGGTGTAGTAGCTTCGGGTTACCAACTTTACTTAACTTACCACATCTAGTCAGAGATGACTATACTCCTCAAAGCTCAAGAACTTGTATGACTATATGAGGTATTCACTGGTGCTAAAAAATTTATGGAGAACATGAAGCACTTATTTTTATCAGGAAAATGTAATTTTCCTTTTATAAAAATATCATCATCATCATCATCATCACGTTGAACCGCCAGCACGGATATCCCTGACCCTCTCTCGCCACTTCTCCCTATCGTTCATCGCCTCTGGCAGGTCTTCAGGGCTACATCCCGTATCCTCACATAGCTGCTGTATGTATGTTCGAGCTGGTCGTCCTGCTTTTGCTTGGTCATATGTGGGGGTCCATAGGAGTACATTACTAATGAGCTCGTTTCTGTTTCTCCAGCCATGTCCTGCGTGTCTGGTTCGTCTAACTTGGATAGTTTTCGTGATGGGAGGTAGGTGGCCGTATAGTTGGTGGTTTGTGGGGTGCTGCCTCCAGGACTTGTTCAATATTACTCGCAGCATTCTTGTGTAATTGCCGTCTAGCTTTTTCTCCAGCCGTTTTGTTAACGTCCAAGTAGTGCATCCATATAGCAGTACCGACACGACCGCTGCTTGGAAGAAACTGCGTTTCATATTTGGACTACTGACCACGTTTTTATCGTAATATTCAGAAGGTTTCAGCCAATATGTCTTTCATCCTTCTTCAGGTGTTTCATATCGAACCCGAGAGTCCACACTGAACCTCAAACTTAATCCTTTATTTGAACCGCAGGAGTAGACTGTTCCAATCCTGTTAACCTTGATCGGGTACAAGTGTTAAGTTATAATAAGTACTCTTTATTATTCTTACCTCTTATTGGGATTGAACCTGCAACCGCCTGATGATTTCACTCACAATCATTTTCCAACCAAATGCGTCATGTGTCTTGCAAGAATAACAATAAAGATGTGGTTAATAGCCCAAATATTCCATGCAATAACAATGTTATATAATTGCAGGAGGATTTTTTCATATTATCATTTTTCGTTGGTTATATCTTATCATTCGGTTTGGTTAGGCTTAGAACAATTCGGCTTAGCGCACGTGCAGCTGCACGCATTGAGTGCAGTTCACGCTCGCGTGCGGAGGATGTGACCGTCACAAATGTCATAATCAAAACCCCAGATAGAAAATATGACTGGGGTGTGAAGGACGTCATGACCGGAAGCGAGGGGCTGGGAATTTTGGTGATTTTTGAAAAAAGCAATTAGTTGAGATTCGGATCTGGGCGAGGCCAGTCCAGTGGGGCTACAGGATGCGCCGCGCGTTTGTTGGGTCAGATGGAACAGTCAGTATAGTAAAAATTGTGTGTCTCTCTCTCCTCGAGTCGAAAACCTAAAAGTCAAGAAGGTAATAAAAGTTTCATACCTGAACAAAGAAAGTCGTCAGTGTTTCGGGATTCCTGTGCATATGAACATTTTACATATCCGTGGATTTGTATAATTGTATCATGGCTGTACAACAAACAATAAAACAGACTTATTGACTTTGAAAAGAATTCAAAAGTCAATCCAAAATCGGTGAGGGACTTGTATTTAGCGAACTTTTATTTTTTGTTTAAATAAGAAGTAAGCTGGTAAAGACGTTGTGGTTTGTCGGTATAGTGACCATTTAAAATCATGACATCCCGAACTAATTCTTGAGAACCTGTTTGGGGCGGTGATAAAAGGTAAAATCTGGGTTTCGGATAGATTAATTAGACCTTTGAATTTTGTTTTGGTCAATGTGAAAAGCGATACACCCCCAAAAGATATAGGCTGGGACCCTTAATTAACCAAGTCCCTTTATTGTAGTTTGATTTGATGGCCAAATAAAATCTATTACAGGGAAGGGATACTCTTCCAAAGATTAGGTTCCATTTGACTTTCAGTTAAGTCACACTGAAGGTACTGGTTCCCGTCAGAACATCGAAGTTAAGCAACAATGAGCTTGTTCAATTCTAAAATAGGTGATGCTGCTTGGTTAGTTGATTTTAGTGCATGCCAACCTTTGTAGGGTTACTTGATGTCCAAACGAAGTTAACAATCGTATTCACTAATTATTTATGGGACAAAATGTATATTCATAATCACTTCAAGCAGACAGATATATCATTTTGACTCATAGTTTGGACCCTAACAAGTACGACCATTCCGAAATCAAAGCCTTAATAAGATGGCAGTCATTTAGATGTGAGACTGAAAAATAATATTCTTTTCTGACTAAATCTTACGTTTTTGTGTCCTATGAAATTTTTTTCGTTGTCTCAAAGAATAGAAAAGGTTTTGTGAACTCATTACTGTAAGGCTGCACCTAAAATTTATCTAAGGAGATAGCAGGAAGGCCCATTAAGAATAGCAAGGTAAATCTGTGTAACTCGGTTTCCCGGAGTGCAGTAAATTCATAAAAAATAACCAATTTCAGAGCCACTTTGAGATCATATAACGTAGATAAGACGACGAAAATTACACAGATACATATACATATATGCACACACACACACACACACACACACACACACACACACACACACACACACACACACACACACACATATATATATAAATTTCGAGTGCTACTTTTGTATGAGTTTCTTCAATCCCTAGCTAGATTGTTTCAGAAGCATGTATATTGACAGAATCCTAATATATATATATATATATATATATATATATATATATATATATATATATATATATATATATTGTCCAGTCAGCTGGTGCTGTAGAATACACCGACTGCTTCTCTACAGAGAAGTAAGACCGTCCCAACGAGTGTCCTGGATATGACACTAAACAATCTGATAGTGAGGCTAAAGTTATGCTGGAGATTAGGGGAATGCAGTGTACTCTTCATTGCCATTGCTCCTAGGTCCACTCTGGCCTCGGATAGTAGCACTTGACAGGGTCCAATTTACGGGTTAAATAGAAATAAACTGTATACTTATGCTAAACTGAATTACTTGGAATAGAACTATTTTGATATTTAAACTGCGTACTTATGCTAAACTTAATTGTTTGAAACAGAACTAATTATTTGTATAAAAATAGATTTGGCATTAAATAACCTAGGATGGTTGATATGCCATAAAACTCAAACAACCCAACCCCATATATATATATATATATATATATATATATATATATATATATATATATATATATCTTAGGATGAATATGATTATTAATGATTGATTATTATAATGATATTGATGATTTTGATTATTTTAATGGTAATTAAAATGGCTGAATTCAGAATAAAAAATATACAAAAAAATAAAAAAATTAAATAAAGACGAAACTTAAATTTTTAATAGAAATCAAATAAAAGCTAATTTTTTTAACTGAACAAGATAAGTTTGATTTTATTAATAGTGTTTATCACACACGTTTCTAAATAAATAGATAGATAAATGAATTTTTTCTTAAAATTATATAGTTTAGTTTACTGAAAAGATTTTAGTGGCTTGAAGGTTTTGTGAGTCATGTTAAATTTTTTTAGATACATAAAGATACATGACACCAAACGATGACATTATATCCGATTTTGACGCCAACCTCTAGCCTATTCCTTTTACCCCTCTCCTCTTTATTCATTTATTCTTTAAACGAGTAAGTATCCATTGAAAGAATTTTTAATAATTTTTTTTCTCTCCATTGTGTGATGGCTATCTGAAAAGGTTGGCTTCTCTTATGGCGTGGCTTGCTGAGATAAAATTATTATAGCCAAATGAAGGTTTGTTGAGTTTTTCAATTATTGGGTACACTTTGTCAGCGCTGACAAAGGAAATAACAGTCACTTTATTGGGATGGTAAAGTAATTATAGGAATCTAAGTTGAATAAAGGAATCTAATGCGGTATCACAGTTGACTGTGTACGGTGAAGTGCCCTGAACGAACAACTCAAGACAGGTGAAGAAAGTCTAGGGATCACAGGTAAGAAGAAGAAGAAAGGAGTCAGATAGTTATACCCAGGTATCTGGGGAATAAGCAGATATGAAGAAAACAATGCTATTACTCTTTATACCAGGTATTGTCAAACCTTTTACTTGATATAACCCTTGTAACTAAATCTAATTTCCATTCACCCCGAAATAAATTAATTGTATATCAAATTACAAAGCATGACTTATTTACAAGTGTTAAATAAAATATAAAAGATACAATAAATTATAAATGGAAACTCTCCTTTAATTATAGAACTATTTTTATGTGGAAAGATGGTTTTAGTGGGAATGATTTTTTAAAACGTTTTCAGTTTTATCAATAATTTCTTTTCAAAATGCTGGAATGTTATTGTAAATGGAATATTGAATTTGTAGGGAATATATATATATATATATATATATATATATATATATATATATATAATTTACTCTCCTGTTGTTTTTTAATGGCCGTGTTGCCACTTGTTCCCAAAACAAAGATAGCAGATGTCGGTAAACTAATCAGTCTCGGGAACCTATTGGTCAGAGAAGTCACGTGCTTAGTGCTCACAACTACGTCCTCAACTTTGATTTTGTCCCGCGCATTTGGAGCCGACTGCATGACAAGGATTGCCTATATATACTCTCGTTTTCCAAGCACTCATTCTCTTTCACATTCTCACTTACTAAGACAGCACACACACTGTCTCTCTCTTTCTCTCCCTCTCTCTCTCTCTCTCTCTTACATTTTGACTTTCAGCAGTCGACCCCATGAAAATGTATACATTCTGCAACCTTTTTCTTTCTTCTTCTGCCTTTTCGGTTTGACTTGCACAAGCCTCGAACACAACCACAGAAATCTAGTCAAACCCCGAAAGAGACAAACTACCAACATGGGAGAAGACACATGCCTTCTAGTACACGTTGCTATATTTTTATATATCGATACTTTACATGAAATACTTAGTCCACATACATTTTATAGTCTACTGGACACTTTCAATATTTAGTCTTTTTCCATAATATCCGTGTTAGTACACGCATACACACACGCACACACAAAGGAATATTCAACAGATTCGTGTTAGTCACACACACACACACACACACACACAGAGTAATATTCAACAGACTGGATTAGAATACTTGCAATGTCTCTTTTTTCGTGTATTTCTAGATATATAAATTTAATTTTGTTTGTACAGCTTTATTTTGAGTGTTCTTTTTTCCGCGTCGTTTCACATCGTGTACTTCATTTGCCTTTTCAAATATAAGTAAAGTAAAGTTGGCAACCGTCATCGAGGGTGACCAGAAGGCTCCCTTTTCAATAGATACTACACTGAGGTGTAGGGGAGGGCGCCACACCTTTCCCTGGATTGCTCCACTTTACCCTTGATACGTAACTTATATTGCTGAGTGTTAAGCAAGGAGGTATCAAGTACCATTTTTGAAGTCTTTGGTATGACACAACCGGAGATTGAACCCAGGTCTCCTAGACCATTGGCGAACACTCTACCCTCTAGGCCAAAATTGTGGGAGAACTATAAACCAAACAACAGTACCTACAAAACATATAACACAAACACCAACACATAGTTGGCAATATTGAACTGACTTAACAAGTAAAGATCTGGTTCTGTTCGATTAGAGCGGTATTTTTATTCATTAGTAATAAGATGATTTTAATTCTATTCATTAAAAGTCTGTTACCATGGATAAGAAATAGAATATTGTTAAAGTTTCTCTTTTGAAGCGTGCCATACCCAGAGACAACGGGGTTATCAATTTTGTACAAGTGTAGCAGAAAGAAACTGGTATTTTTGTTTGGCGCGTAATTTAAATTGACCGTTTTAGTCGCCGGACAATTTCACCCAATCAGGAAGACCTGACTTATTCAGCCCGAACCATATATCCTTGCAGCACCAAAAATTGAAGAAAGCCCGCGAATCTCTCTCTCCCTCAGAAATCCTCAATGGGAACGGACGTCTTATCGTCTGCTCCTGAATAGCAGTAGTAGCATCATACACCATGAGGAGAGACATCTAGTTTATGGACCCCTTGGGTCTATTCTTCTAGACCAAGGGATCCTAGTTAAAAACAAATTAGATGATACACTCTAACAACTTCCTACCTTCTTTCCCTCCCACGAGACTCGCAGCATACCAGTTTAAACCCCTTTACTTCATGCTGCCATCAAAACCTTGATAAAAAACCTAACGACGTCTTCGTTCTTCTCCACCACCTTTATTTTCCATCAACATTTAGCGAGGGGATAACAACCAACGCTACCAACGAAATACCAACGCTAACAACATTATACCAACACAACCAACGTAATACTAACGCAACCAATGTAATACCAACATAACCAACGCAAAAAACCAACTTAAACCAAAAACCTAATAATAATACTAATGATAATAATGTCATCCCCATCGCTATAAATGGCGACCTTCCGACTTGTGAGAACACGCAACCACATATAAAAACAAATTAAATATACCACTACAAAATGGAAATTAAATATCAAAACATAATATCTCCTCCTACACAAGAATTATTGTTGTAAAATCTGGAAAAAGGAAATATCGGTTACTCTCTTGAATTGATATAATGACAACTTGTTGGGGTAGTTTGCCAGGAACCGAGATGCAAAAAGCGACAAGTATGTGTATATCAGATGTTTTATGATACGTATATAAATTACAATAAATGATCGAAAGAATTGTGTTTACTGATGTTTGTGATGTATTTGACGGATAAATACCTTGATGGTTGTGTCCAAAAATTACATGCATAAACATTAAAAACATATCTTGTGTCGAATATATAAAAACTCATTTCCAAGAAGAAAAAAAATCAAGCTGATCGCGTGCAGCACTTGATTTGGCCGGAGTGGTGAAAGGAGAAGTAATCCCAGACAGTGCTGCACCAAAAAGTGGCTTCCTCTTTTTGAATTACTTTTCAGACCTTCAGTACGAATTCGGAGACCCGAACTGAAGGCACGAAAACTTAAGCCAGCAGATTGGTTTCGTCAATCGCTTCTTGAATGGAGCTCCCCAAGAAATAAAAGTAGAAATAAATGAAAGTCGACTACTGAAGTTCTACCAAGAAAATTCAACTGAAAGAAAATTCAACCGAGAATTCTACGGAAAAGAACCTTAAAGAAGGCTCGATATTTAAAGAACTCTGAAACTTTTCGATAAAACAAAAAAAGAAAAGAAAACTCAAATTCAAAGAACTTTGTTTTCCAGACACTCTCAGATAAGTTTCCCGCAAATTGAACTAAAATTTGCAACACTTTTTCTTTTCTATCACTTTTTTCTCGTTTCTTTTGTAAAAAAAATTCGCTTTTAAAAATTCTATTGTCTGTGTTATCTTTTCGAACCAATATCCGAACTAGAAAGCTGCGGAACATACTGTTTAAACTTACTGTTTAAATTTACTGTTTGAATTACCGTTAATGGCATACTAAAGCCCCCTAAAACATTACCCAGTTAAATACTTCACTTAGTTTTAGTGTCACTCACTTCATATCAAACTTTATTCCGCCTTAAACTTTCCTTATATTGATATTTTTATTCATATTAATATCTTTAAATAAAGCTTGATGAATATTTTGTCACTGGAAAAAAGCCAGTCTCTAGTATCCAGGAAGTCCTCGTTGATGGCTGAAACTAATCAAATACTACTACTACTACATGCTTGATGAAATATCTCAGTCTTTTCATCCACTATATATCTCAGTTATATATATATATATATATATATATATATATATATATATATATATATATATAAAACTGAGATTCAAAGATTCAAAAATGGGATTTGATACCTCTTTCCTTAATACTCTGTATTATAAGGTACGGATCAAGGATAATTGGAGCAATCCAGGAAAAGGAGTAGCGCCCGCCCCAACATCTCAGTGTAGTAGCCATTGAAAAGGGAACCTTTGGGTCGCCCTCGATTACGGTCGGCCACTTCATATATATATATATATATATATATATGTATCCTCGAATTTACTGATAGTTTTTTATGATACGTACTTGTATGTGAAATTCCTTTTAGGTGTTGTATTAACTTATGCTTGCAGATGATTTACCTTCTCGATAAAGTCCTTGATGGTTGTGACTAGAATTATAAATATATTTTTAGTTACACATCTTGTACTGAACAATGTATAATGGATTGCTACTGACTGAAGGCCAGTTTCCTGTGAGTGTGGAGTCCTCACGGACAGCTGAAAATAATTTACTACAATTACTGTATGTTGAAGGAAATTTGAATGAATTCTCTTTGCGCCTTTACTTTTATAACAGGATGTGATACTATGGCAACGGATGTTGTCATTTCCGACCGGTCATGTAAAGAGTCTGTTGCAGGAAAATGAGGTTATTTCACAGCTTTTGTCATGAAAATCCTTTGTTATTTGGATATTATTATTCTGTTCTGGAACTGGTAAAGACCATCACCTTTTACAACAAAACTTTGGCAAATAAAGGACACAGGCAATGCAGATGATCTAGCGCTTCTCACTAATATACCAGTTCAAGCCGAATCCCTACAGAATAGACTGGGGCAAACGGCATGAAGCATTGGTCTCTACGTGAACGCAAATAAAACAGTAAATGTATTTTAAACGAGGAGGAGTCATCTTCACTTTAAGTGGTTGGCCGCTTGAATCATTTCACATACCTCGGCAGTAATATCTTATTTTCTGAAAATGATGTCAATATACGTCGAGCGAAGGAGTGGAGCGCTATTAACAGGTTATCGATCATTTGGAAGTTTGATCTATGCGATAAAATAAAACGGGATTTCTTTAAAGCTGTGGCTGTATCAATACTACTGTATGGAAGAACCATATGGACGCTAAAGAAACGCATGGTGAAGAAGCTAGATAGTAACTACATAAGAATGTTATGTGCGTATTTGAAAAAAAAACCTGGAAGCAACACTTCACAAAAAGCAGCTGTCCGACCACTTACCTCCCATCTCACAAACTATCCACGTAAGGGTAGCAAGACATGTGGTGAAGCAAGGAGGAACTCTTAAGTGACGTTTTTCTATGGACTCCTACACATGGACACACCAGTGCTGGCCAACCAGCAAAGACTGACGTCATTCTCTGTGTGGACACGGTATGTCGTTTGAAGGACCTTCCAGGAGAGATGCATGATTGGGATAGATGGCAAGAGATAGTCAGGGAAATTCCTGCTTTCAACGCGATTTGAAGATGAGGATAATAGCTATATATATATATATATGTGTGTGTGTGTGTGTGTGTGTGTGTTCATTCAAATTGAACAAATGATAAATTTAACTGCAGCAAATGATAAAAAAATTAGTGCGTATTATATGTGATATTTTTGTTTGTTTTGTTTCTTCTGAATTTTGCCCCCGAAAATTAAGAGAGAGGATTATACACAAAAAATTATGGTATTTCACCTTATTAATATATCTATTTTCTTTTAGCTTTTGTATAAATTCTGTCAATGAATATTATTGGTAATACAGCTTACTTGTCGCTAAATATGGCCTTTCAGCACGTAGTCTATACTGTCTCACGATATTGACGTTCACCGCACAAAATATGAAATATTTAAGGAAAAAGCAAATATGAAGAAATGAATATAGATGATTTTAGAATAATTAGTCTCTCTCTCTCTCTCTCTCTATATATATATATATATATATATGCAAATTTCATTAAACATTATAGACATTTTATGCCTACATATTTTCTTCTGGATCCGTTCGAATTCCCGTATTACTTTTATCGTATTCGGGGGGAATTGATTCATGTATTGTCCATAGTTGTATGTATCCCTAGTAATTTCTGCCCGACTTTGGGCCATCATCAGGGGAGAATCTATCACAAAAGTGATGTAAAGTCGGGCAGAAAGTACAAGGGATACATACAACTATGGACAATACCTAAATCAATTCCCCCCGAATACGATAAAAGTAATACGGGAATTCGAACGGATCCAGAAGAAAATATGTAGGCATAAAATATCTATTATGTTTAATGAAATTTGCATTAACGAAGAAATGCTGCCTAAATATATATATATATATATATATATATATTTCAAAACCTCTTCTTACGAGCAGGATGTGACTCAAGGTCAATTTTTAAACGGAGTTTAACAGGTTTGAATTAAGAGCTTTTCTTTCCCCTTGACCGGTTACCATACGTAGGTTAAAGAGATCAGTACGTCCTACTATTTACTCATAGCTGGAGGGAGTATAGTTGTATGCACATCTTTCCCAAGGGTATTAGCGTGGTGGTAAATTCTAATAGCCTTGTCTTAGGACGATAACCATTATATATATTGTGTGTGTGCATATATATATATATATATATAATTGAGAAATTAGAAAATTAATTGGTATATTTGATTAATGCAATATGCTTATTCGTTTTCTTGTTTCTCAATGTTATTTGGCTCTGCATAAGCTTATTTCTATGTCTACATATATTTTAAACTTTACATTGATCACTCAATTTGGATAATTCCGTTTGAGTATATCGATAGAATCAAATGATATGATATAATGATATATAGATAGATGGATAGATTGACAGAAAACAAAATAGTAAAGTTTCGTAATTCTTTTTGGTGTAAAAATAGCAGCTCAACATACATCTTCCGATCATTTTGTCCACCTGTGAAATGCCGGTTCCTTATCCTTTAATATGAAACACTTTAAAGAACTTATATTCAAGTATATTTGAACATCCGTTTTCTTTAATATACGTAAAAACAGTCCTCCATCCCGAATAGAATCCGGGTTTTTTTAAGGATGTGGTATCCGAAGATTGTTCATGGTGCAATATTAATCAATAAAGAAGAACTGGATAACTGAGGGAGTGTTGGAAAGAATTTTGACGTAGATTCCTCGCTGTAAAATTTTCAGAGTCATTACATTTCCTATTTTTTCCTCTTGTTCTTCATTTAGATGTACTGATTACACACTCCTAAATATTACATTCGTTTTAATTGTTCTCGCGCTGTTTCTCCCTCCACTTCCGTTCTCTTAAAATAAAAATTTTGCTTTCATTAAATTTTACGCGCCAATTCTCGTACAGTAAATTATTTACTAAGCTTACGTTAATTTTGGTACAAGACCGAACTATGAGTTACCCAGTGAGAAAAGAACTCACTAATTATAGTCTATTTATCTTGCTTGCTAAACAATACACAACGTGGAAGGGGGTGTCCTCGTGGTGTAATGGTTAAAACGCTGGGCTGCGGAATCGTAGTTAGCGAGTTCGAACTTCAGTCGCGCTGTTGCGTTCACTTTCAGACAAATACCCTTGGGAAAGGTATGAACCACATTATCCTCCTAGCTACGGGTTAAATTGCTTCACCGCTGTTCTTCTGGAAGGATGGCTTTGGCATTAAATACCCCACGAAGGTTGATATGCCATTAAGCAAAGAAACCAAACCTAAACAAACAACCTGGAAGCCTCTTATATATATAGGCTGGCTTCCACACATATATATTTTAGAATAAGAAGGTCCACGAAGAGATTTGTATTTTTTGAATTCATTTATTTTGTTCTTACATCAGTGTTATATATATATATATATATATGTGTGTGTGTGTGTGTGTGTGTATGTGTGTTTCCAGCTTGTTGCTTTCATCAGAGAACATATGTGGCACAAGGCCTTTTTAATGGGGCACTCAATGAGACTTGAACTCACTCTTGTTTCCAGACCTTTGGTTGGTCAAACTGGTTTATATAGGGGTCGTTATTCCTCTTTCCTGGAGTGTGTTTACTTTGGTCTGCTTTACCCGTCTTTGGTATTTGATATGTTTATAGATGTGTGTGTGTGTTGGTGTTGGAGTGGTTTTTGGTTTCACTGACAGCTTTTTTTTGTGTGTGTAAGTGTGTAACATGGAGAGTTTTGTGGTTTTAAATCTACTGGTAGTTATTTCTCCTTTTTTTGTATATGTATACATATGTCTGTGTGTGTGTGTGTGTGTGTGTGTGTGTATGTTTTCAGTTTTTTCTTTCGTCTGAGAACATGTTTGGCATAAGGTCTAGTTAATGGGTATAAAATGAGATTTTAATTTACTAGTGTTTGTAGTTTGAATGGTTTTAAATTACTTATGTTTTTGTATATATATATATATATATATATATATATATATATATGTGTGTGTGTGTGTGTGTATGTTTATTTTCGTTTGTGTGTGTGTATGGCTCATGTTTTATTTAACTTAGGTTTGAATTTATATATAAAATTTCTTTCCTATATTTAAAGTAGCGTGTAGTCGTTGGTTTGATAACTTGGCATAATTTTAAATTTACCTCTGCTACATTGGTATAGGTGTTTCGAAACATTTAATTTTCTGTTTTCTTCTATTTTGATATTACTCTTGTAAAGTGATGTCCTTGTATTGAGGGCCTGTGTTGACCCTATGTGTATTTTTTTGCATTCGTTACATTCATTTATGTGTGCAACGTTTTTTTGAGTTGCAACTTAAGTTTTTATTTATTTTGAATTTGGTTTCAGGGTTTTTAAAGGTATATGATTTACCTTCCATAATTATATCACATATTTTGGATCGTTTATTTTTCCATTTGGTAACTCCTTGTGTTGTGTTTTTGTAGAAGAGGTCAATATTCTTTTCAGATTTTTGGGTTGTCTCTGGCTTTTAATTATTTTTGCCGTGTCTAGCATTTCCTTGATTTTGTCTTTGTTTTCAATTTCTTCCAGATTTTCCATTATTTCTGTGAATAGTTCTGGATTGTTTTCGTTGTAGGTTGCGACGTATGGTAAGGGTTTTTCGTTTTTGTGTTTTTTAGGGTTCCTTAATTCTCTTTGGGGTATTTTTTTCTGCTGATTCTAACCCTTTATTTATTAGTGTTGTTGGATATCCTATCAGGTGTAGGGTTGTATGTAGTTCTTTAAGATGTGTGTGTTTTTTTTAGGTTTTTATCGGTGATTATTATGTGTAATCTACGTGTTAGTACGTAAGGGATGGATTTGATACAGTTTTTTGGGTGGTGGCTTCTAAAATGGAGGTATTGTTTGGTGTACGTTGGTTTGTGGTAGATACCTGTGATGATTTTGCCATTTACGTTTTTTAGGAGGATGTCTAAAAATGGTTATTCTTTTAGGCTGTGTTCCATAGTAAATTTTATTTTTGGGTATAGGTTTTTTATTAGGTCGTGCAATTCGTTGATGTCTCCCCATGGGTATTTCCAGAATATGAAGCAATCATCCAAATATCTTTTCTATGATTTGGTAAAGTCTTCTTTTATGTCGTTGCCGTATTTTTTAGGTTTTCTTCTCAATACACTAGGGTTAGGGTAGCGTATGTTGGCGCCATTTTAGTTTCCATAGCTGTTCCTAGTGTCTGGATATAGTTAATGTTGTTGAATTGGAAGGAGTTATTGTTGAGGATTATTTCTATACCCTCTATGATAAATTTTTTGTTAAATCTTGGGTGTAATGTATCCGGGTATTTATCTATCCAAAATGAGATGGCTTGTTTTCCTAATTCATGGGGGATATTACTATATAGGTTTGTGACTTCAAATGTGGCTATGAGTGTGTTGGGATCAACTTTTTGTGGTATGGAGTTTAAAAAATCTATGTTGTCCTTAATATAACGTTTTATTTTATTTAGGAGAGGTTGTTGTAAAATGTCTATTAGTTTGCTTAGTGTGCTAGTCGTGCATGACGGGCCTGCTACAATGGGCCTAAATTTGAGGTCACTGGGGTTTGGGATTTCTATATATTCTGATTTTTGTGTTTCTACGGCGTTTTTTTATTTGTTTGGATTTGTGAATTTTTGGTAGTCCGTAGAAGTTACTGGTTATGGAGATGTGGTTTGTTAAGAAGTCTATACCTTTAAAAACCCTGAAACCAAATCACTAACTAAAAAAGAAAAAGAAAAAGACTGATATTAGTGATGTTAAATGAATTTTTAAAAATACAAAAATACAAAAAACAAAGGAAAAATTATGTATATATATTTTCAAACATCCATCGTTGATTTAACATCACTAATATCATCCCTCACAGTCTTGATAATAGTTGATTAGAACCGAAACGCTATCGTGTCGACTTTGCTTCTCAATAAATCTCACCTTCTACTTAGATTACCTTGTTATCAATTTTTCTCTATATATTGTCGGATTACACTCCTTTATTTACTTCTATATATATATATATATATAAGTAAAGGCTGAAATTGTTGCAGACTTGATGTTATTAAGATAACATTTCATCTAAATCGTTCTTTCATTTTCTTTATTTTCAAGAAATACCTCAAGTAAAGCAACACGCATGCATACGCACGCACAAAAAAACCCCCGAAAACAACAACAACAATAAAAAACTAAAAAAAAAAAAAAACGAGGTTTCAATATTCTCTCAAAAATATACTGCTGACTAAGGTCAGAAACAGGATCGACCGAAATATTCTTCGAACAATTTAAACGAGGAAAGGGGAACAATAATACTTGAAATGTTAATGTTTCTCTTCAAATTTACTGATAACAGAGCCGTTTTTTTTTTTGTTGTTTGTTTTGTAGGAGGTTTGTCTTCCTGGTTTCCAAGAATCTGGATTCCGAAAACATTTCGAATTAAAACACTTTGTTGATACAAAAGATAACCTTGAATTTGCTAAAACATACATTTACATAACATTGTAACACATATGAACAAGTCAGAAAGAACAAGTGTAGTGAAATATTGGTTCTTTTTATTTGATAATATTTCCGTATATTAAAATGTGAAGTAAAATTTCGACAATACTAAAGCGAGTTAAAAGTTTTGCAATATTTTCGTCCTGGTTAGTTTAGAACGTGTACATCACGTCACCAAAGAAGTTCAAGCCGTGATAGGTAACCTTTGCGGTTGGTAGTATCGTGATAGTTGGTGCGCTGACACGTTATGCATTGCCTAATTCCGTGTGTGATTTGAAAGCCGAGCAGATGAACGCTCAACGTCGTCTAATTCGGGAACATAGGCTTTACGAGTTCGAATTAGGCCATAACATCACTAAAGAAACTAAAAAAGGTGAAGACACATTTAAACAGGTGGTGAAAGAAATTTTGCCAGGGTTGCAAGTACCTTGACAATCAGGCTTGATTGGGTTTGGCCTAAAATTGTAGATTCCGAGTCCGTGCCCCAAACCATAGAAGCAAATCCAGTGAGTTGCTTGGTTTGGTTGTATAGGGTGTCTCTGAATAGATGTAACCTATTAATATGGTAATGATTTATTACAGAGACAAGTGCAATGGCGGTCATTGGGAACACGTTCTGTAAAAATGCATCCTTTCAGCTTGAGATATCAAATCAACGTTTCTTTTTAAATTGTTATTATACCAGCGTCCAGGATATGTATTTTTTTGTTTCTTCTCTCAATAAAAAAATCACTATCATATTAATGGGCTGCATCTATTTTGAGACAGTTTTGAATGATTTTGTCTCCAAATAAGTAGTGATACAAAATATCTTTCCTCTCTTGTGATCGAGGATTAATTGTTGTTATAGTATACTAGTTTTAAATCTGAAACAAAAAACTGCAACATTACTAGTAGAGTTATTAGCAGTCTCATGGGTCCCATGTATATTGAGACATCCTATATTTTGTGGCCTATCAACCCTTGTGGGTCATTTAATGCTAAATCCTGTTAAAAAATATTACATATATAATTTGTACGCAAATAATTAAATGGTTTCAAGAATTGCTATGTGACTCTAATAGTTCTATTAACAACAGTTAAATGGTTTCAAGTATTGCTATTGAACTAATAATTCTATTTAATATTTATCATTTGTTTGTCCGCAATTAAAAGGTCAAGTATTGCTAAGACTATTAATTACAAATGTTTTCAAGTATTTTTAACACTAATAATTGTATTAATACCAATTATAATCCCGTCCTCGTGGTGTAATGGTTAAAGCGATGAACTGCGGAATCGTAGTACGCGAGTTCGCACTCCAGTCGCGCTATTACGTTCACTTTCGGGCAAATACCCTTGGGAAAGGTATGAACCCCCATATTCTCCCTCCAGCTATGGGTAAATAGTAGGACGGACTAGGTTCTTCGGCCTTGGTGAGGCAACTAGTCTAGGAGAAGGAAAACTCTGAATTCAAAACCTGTTAAACTCCGCTTAAAAATTGACCTTGTGTCATATCCTACCCGAGCGGAGGGGTTGGTAAATAGTACCAATTATAATCCCGTGTAAAAGATAAGAAAATAAGAAAGAAAAAAAAAGGCAGACATGGGGGCAGGTAAACTGACCTCTGAGTGATTTAGGCTGGGGTGAATGATTGCTTTGGTTGAGGATGACTAGAGAAAACTGGAGGTCCCCAGATCTTGTACGCATGTGCAGAGACAGGGGAAACCGATGTTCTTCCCAAGAAACCCGGCGGAGGGTAGGAGAGGGTAGGAGACGACTCTTATTTTTTTTAGAGTTGACAGTGAGATGTGATGAGCTAAAGACACGGAGTTGAACACGAGCCGTGAAGATGCGAAAATTTACTAGCTCCATTTTTTGGGGAGCCTTACACTGGTCGCGACCCAGCGGACAAGCATGTTAGAAATACAACAAAAAACCAGGAAGAAAATAAGGTCTATGTCTGTTCTCTCTTTCTCCCTATCTTGCTTCTCTTGCCAAGCTGACGTAGCTGTCTCAGTTTCTATACTCTCTTTCATTCTACGTACAAGTTATAGTAGTAAATAAACCTTTGGGTAGTTAAACAGTTTCTTGCGTTCGTCATCTTTTACCACGCAGGGTCACAACAGGGTCCTAGAGGTACAAATATCAAAAAGGTGCCGTTATGGTACATACTGTCTCGTAGGTACTGTTATGACTCAAAGTCCTCTTTGCTACTATTATGGTACATCGGAAGTGTGAAAGACCACTTCATGACTATTATTCCTCGGTTCAATCTGACATTGAGTTGTAGGACTTGTTGGAGTCCATGGGTGAAATAGATCTGCTAGTGGATTTGTATGCAAATTATTTATATGAGATAGGAATACTTGATATCATAACCGTGTAAAAAACTCTTAAGGAATTACAGAAAAATGTAAATATAAAGGAACAACTGGAACCTCACCATCGAAAATTATTTTAAACAGATCCGTTTGAGCAATAGATGAGACCCTAAGAGTTATTAGGGAGTGATGGCAATAAAGGTGTATACTTCATTCCTCAAATCGCAAGAAATTTAGCCTCACTATAATTAGTGATTTTGTGACATATTAAGGATACCTTTCTTTTTTAGGGTGTGTGTTTCTTACTTTATTGCAATTGATAGAGTCCGTGGTGTAATGGTTATCGTCGTAGGAATTGGACACGACGATACGAGTTCAAATCCTGGACGAGACTGATTGCATTTCACATAGCACTAATACCCTTGGGAAAGGTATGAATCCAATTATTCTCCCTCCAGCTATGGGTAAATAGTAGGACAGATTAGGTTCTTCAGCCTTGGTGAGGCAACTAGTCTAGGAGAAGGGAAACTCTGAATTCAAACCTGTTAAACTCCGCTTAAAAAATTGACCTTGTGTCATATCCTGCCCGAGCGGAGGGGTTGGTAAATATGATAGAGTCAGCATATTCTGAGCATGGGATGAGTCTACATTGTTGGTCATTGCAGTGACAGGATTTTTGGGAGGCTCGTGTAGTGTATGGCAAACAAGCAAGGCTAGCAGTATCTTGGAAACTTAATTCTTTAAAGAAAATTTTAGATTTAATCCACAGCTAACTGAAATGCCGAACCTAAATATTTTGGAAATAAATGAATTTATATGAATGACGCAATAAAATTATTATCAACTCACATTAAAAAAAAAACAACAAACATGCAATAAAAAAGGGAGGCTGGAAAGAACTTGAAATTTCGGTTTTATTTTATTTTAAGTCTTTAAAGTGAATTATTTTCATTTGGAATGCGTTAAAATCTGATTTGATTAGAACAGGAATTAATTTGAAAATCAAGAAATGGAATAAATTGAATCTAAAAAAAATCGAATGAAAATGCATCATATTACCAAAAATTTTTATTTTGACTTTTTTTTCCCGTGGTATAATGACTAAGCAATTGGCCTACGGTCTTGAAGTTTGCAAGTTCGAATTCCAGTTGTGCTATTACCTTAAATTTCGAACTGATACCTTAAAAAAATGTGAACTCTCATATCCTCCAGCCACAAGTTAAATACTAACATTGCTATTCTTCTACAAGGACGTCTTTGGCATTAAATAACATACGAAGGTTGACATGCCATTAACGAAACGAAGAAAGGTAAATCTTGAAAATTCCGATTTTTCTTTAATGTTTAGATCCTTGTGACAGTCCCACCCAGGGTTTATAACTGAAAATAAAATCCTTAGTTTTAAGATGACTCAGATATGTCTTCAACTAACATATTCCCTAATTTGGATTTCTGCTAATCTACATATTGCTAAAATATATAATAATAATAATATATATATATAATAATAATAATATATATAATAATAAATATATATTAGATTTTATATATTTAATGCCATGGAAGTTTGTCTCTGACCTTAAGCTTCATGAAGTTTTACAAACAACAATCATCAGGTAGATATCGCCACTAACCCACAAAGTAAATTAGTGACAACCAACACTTACAATATTGCTAAAATACATTTATTTAGATAAAACCTAAGAAACAAGGTACATATTGCTCGCCGAATAAGAATTATTCCACACAAAATAAGAATATCTTTATTCATTTTTTTCTAAGTATCATACAATAACGCCTTAACCCTGTCAAGCAATTTTCTGTCCGGAGAATAGGTTGACCGACTATATGCACGAGTATTAGGCAATAAATAGGGTGAAATTTGCCGAACGAGTTGGCGATAGGAAACATTGATTACAGTTGAACCTTTTCAAAGAAATCAACAGTGATGGATCTTTTCAAGTCTCAGATGACTGCCAGCATGACTTTCTTTACAGATCGCTGCGCGTGGAACTTTTTCTTTACCGGAGAGACTGTGTGCTTCCATTCCATGGACTGTCTTTTCGACTCAGGTCTATAGGAGGAAACCCATGTTTAACCTATTTGTATTCACTTTTTAACTAAAGCCTACTTCTTTGTACACATCACATTCTTCTGAAAATTCCACAGCCACAGGAAATAGGATGAGAGACCTCTACTAAAGCCCGGAGTTTTCTACTTTATTAACACACGACTGTCCTCAAAACAAATAAATTTTGTTATTGACCAACTCCACCACAAGGCACAGTTTAAATTTACACACACACACAGACACACACACACATACCCCCCCCACACATATATATATATGAGACGACCATATTAAATATTTTCCCTTTATCTATTGAATTATACTTGTACTTTTAGGTAGTTTTGCAGTAAGCAAGTTCGAACCCCGGTCGCGCTATTTCGTTCACTTTTGGACAAATACTCTTGGGAAAGGTATGAAGCCTCTTATCCTCCCAGATATGGAATAAATAATACCACTACTGTTTTTCTTGAAGGATGGATTCGTCATTGAATAACCCAAGTAGGTTGATATGCCATTGAACAAACAAATACCGACTGCTTGGTGTTGTATAGCCAAAAACTGAATATGCGAGGTGCATAAGATAAGTTTCCAGACTTTTTTCGTGTAGGCATTTAAAATTGACGTAGACTCTTGAGAATTCAGTATATTATTGCTATACATCGTATGAGATGACTGACCAATTTTTATGATTTCAGCTTCAAATGAACAGCTACAGCAGCAATTGGAATACACCCTACTAAAACCTGATTGTCACAGCTGGTCAATTTCAAAAATGCAATCTGACACTTGAGAAGAAAGATATGCAATAAAACTCTGTTTTAAACTTGGAAAAAACGCCAGAGAAACGTATGGAATGCTTCAGACTGCTTTTGGAGCATCTTACATGAATCGAGCATCAGTTTTTGAGTGGCATAAGAGATTCAAGGAAGGCAGGGAGTCTGTGAGGGATGATGAGATTTGTGCGTGGAGTAAGGTAGTCAATAGACCAGAGTTGATTGGCCAAAGAGTTAGGGTTAGGGTTACTATGTTGAGGTTTTAAGGGAGTTCAGAAAGAGATTCCTAGGGAAGAGGCCAACACTCTTCAAATCGGGTCAGTGGCATTTCCAGCAGGACAATACACCAGTCCACAACTCCAACCTTTTCACAGACTATTTGAGCAAGATGGGCATCAAGACAGACCTTGCTCCCTGTGACTATTACTTATTTCCTAAGCTCAGAGGCTGTCGTTATGAGACAATTAAGGAGATGAAAGAGGCTGAGACGAAGCTTCATTGACAGGCTCACACAAGAGGACTTTTATGGGGCCTTCGAGAAGTTGTCAGAACGGTACATGTGCATTTCAGCCGGAGGAGCTTACTTAGAAGAGGACTAGAGTTTCATGTGTGTACTATCAATAAAAGTACCCATGCGAAAAAAGTCTGGAAACTTATCGTATGCACCTTGTACATCAATAATAATAATAATAATAATAATACAAATACAGGCGGTACGAACGAGTTTATTTTCTTCTACTTTCAAAGTACCTTATCTTTCGTTTTTTTTTCTTTTCATGCCTACTTGAATTTCTTGTTTTAATTTTTCCTTCTTCGTTCTGGGGCCTTGTGTCGAACATTTTTTTTTAACTTTTGCAAATCTTTCCATATTTGGCGTTCTTCTTTATATATATATATATATATATATATATATATGCATATATATATATATATATGCATATATAAATGCATATATATGCATATATATATATATATGCATACATATATATATATATATGCATATATATATATATGCATATATATATATTATATATATATATGCATATATATATATGCATATATATATATGCATATATATATATATGAATATTTATATATATGCATATGTATATATATATATATATGCATATATATATATGCATATATATGCATATATGCGTATATATATGCATATATATATGCATATATATATGCATAAATATCTATATATATGCATATATATATATGCATATATATATATATACATATATATATACATGCATATATATATATATATACGCATATATATATGCATATATATATATATATGCATATATATATATGTATATATATATATATATATGCATATATATATATTTTTTTCTTTTTCTTTTCTCTTTTTTTTGGGGGGGGCTGGGGTGGCATTAGGTGTTTTAGGCTTTTACTTTTTATTCTAAACTACTGTTAGGAAAAAAAAAATAAAAAAAGATGAAATTAACTTCCCTCCCCACCCCCGAATAGAACAGACCGTCTCCAAAACTACCTAAAATTCAGTAGTAAGTAAACGTTAAATGAAGAGGAAACATTTGAACACATGAGCCAACAGAGGAAGAAATGTATCAATATTGATCAGTATGTCTTTAAGTCCTATTAATTTAAAATGTTGAATTTTTACAAAATGTTATGCTGTATTTTGTTTGTAAAATAATGCTTAAACTATGCGTTTTAAATGTAAAGACACGCTTACTCTACTGTAAACCCAAATTGATTTTAAAGACTATCTCTGTCCAAATGTCAGCGAACACGACAGAATGTTTCTGAATCTCTTCTATAATATACTTTAAAAATTCTTAAAGCCCTAACAGTAGTTTAGAAGAAAAAGTAAAAGCCTAAAACGCCAAAAAAAAAAAAAAAAAAGAAGCATTTGTAAAAGCTCTATAATTCCTGAAGCCTACTATGTGCCCAACGGTAGTATAAAGAAAAACTAAAAAAAAAAAAAAAAAAAAGCCTAGGAAAATGTCCCAATACTGTCAAAAAAAAAAAATCAGTACCAGTGGAAGTCTGTCGAAAGTACCTTGATCTTGGACTTTAACTAAGTTAAAACATAAAAAAAACAAAAAAACTTCAATCAAATTTACCCCCCCCCTTTTTTATTTTTTTATTTTATTTTTTAAATTTTTTTTTTTATATACGTACACATGGGAAGCAGCATGATGTACGTAAAGGTATTTGAATAAACCCATGGGCGACCAAACTCAATACCTAAACGGGTCCTGGACGTGAGTTTGACGACTTTACGCTCAGGATCGTTTGTTCGATCGGGGAACTACTGCTGCTCCTCTATAAGAGTGGCTTCTATAGAAGAGAATAAAACAGCCATCGAAAGATAACCATGACCCACACTCAAACCACATACACAAACCGCAACGCTCTTCGCGCGGGTAAAAAAGGGGTGCGTCCTGCTGAGGTTGGAGCCCTGGCCTCAGTGTTCGAAAAATCAGCTACAGAGCTCAAACAATCAAAACTACTAAAATGCAAGCAAACACTACAAATAGCCACATTTAACGTAAGAACCTTAAATAGAATAGGACAACTACCAGAGCTAATCGCATCGGCCGAAGAACATAAGATTGACATAATATGCATACAAGAACACAGATACACGCACACCGAAGATATCAAATATCACGAAACTGGCAATGGGTGGTCGCTCGTCACCGTATCCGCATGGAAAAACTCTGTCAACGCCGCAGTAGGAGGGGTAGGATTACTCATAGGACCAAGAGCATTAAAAACGCTAAATAGCGTTGAGAAAATACAACCTAGAATGATGGCAGCTACTTTTAACGGCAACCCCAGAGCGACAATCATCTCATGCTACAGCCCCACCAGTGTTAGTGAAGAAACTGAACTAGTCACCTTCTACGATGAGTTATCCTCATAAGTTCGTAGCATCCCGAAACACAACATGTCAGTCATTGGCGGAGACATGAATGCCCAAATCGGGAAAAACGGAAACAACAAATACAGCCTCTACAACACGTCAAATAGGAATGGGCAACATCAAACAGATTTCATGATAGAAAATAGATTAGCATGACTCAATACAAACTACCAAAAAAGGGAGGAAAACTATGGACATACACGTACGCAAACAATACAAAAGCTCAGATAGACTACGTCCTTATAAACAAGAAATGGAAAAATAGTGCAATGAATTGCGAGGCATACTCCTCTTTTGAGGGTGTGTCCACTGATCACCGAATAGTCACGGCGAAAATACGGTTAAGCCTACGAAAAAACGCCAAACGAACAGCGACCACCAAACACTATGACTGGGCCCTATTGAACAACAGAGATATAAGAGATAAATACGTATTAGAATTAAGAAACAGATTCGAAACACTACAAGAAAAGACGGAAAAAAGTACACCAAACGACGAATATGAAAATTTCGTCAATGCACACCTCGAGGCAGCAGCGAAATGCATTCCAACAAAACTTAAAACTAAATATAGTGTCCCTTGGGAAACTTTAGCGGTGAGAGAAAAACGTGCACTAGTGAAAACAGCCTCCAAAAACTATCGAGAAAACCCAACAAACACAAATGCCTTAAAACTAAAAACAGCACAATATCAATTAGCAGGCGTATATATAAAGGAACAGACAGAATACATTCAAAATCAGATAGATAAGATTAGAGACTCGGTGGAAGATAGACAATCTAGGATAGCCTGGCAAACAATCAACGAAGTGAGTAGAAGAAAGAACACAGCCAAAGCAAAACTGAAAGCAGCAAACCAACAAGAAAGAATAAAACTGTGGAAACAGCACTTCGAAAACTTACTAGGAAACCCACCGAAAATAACACATGAACCAATCACCAGAATAATTAGCAAACAATTAGACATTAAACTAGGACCGTTCACACAAGAAGAACTCGACTCGGTTCTCAGAAAAATTAAAAATAGGAAAGCTGCAGGGCTGGACGAAATTCCCCCGGAAGTATGGAAGACCAGACAATTCGATGACATACTGCTCCGACACTGCAACGCAGTATACAATCAAAATCCGATAGATAGATGGATGAAAGGATGCATACTCCCCTTCCCCAAAAAGGGGGACCTCGGATTAGCCAAAAACTACCGAGGCATAACACTTACATCCATAGCAGCCAAAATCTACAATGCCCTACTACGAAACAGCATAGAACCCAAAATCGACAACATACTTAGAAAAAACCAAAATGGCTTCCGAAGAAATAGATCCACGACCTCACAAATATTAACCATCCGTAGAATCCTTGAAGGTGCACGGGCAAAAAACCTACAAGCGACATTAATTTTTGTTGACTTCACCAAGGCTTTCGATTCCATTCACAGAGGAAAGATGGAACAAATCCTACTAGCGTACAGCATACCTAAAGAAACCGTAGCGGCAATAACGATTCTCTATAGAAACACTAAAGTAAAAGTACGATCACCAGATGGAGACACAGAATACTTCGACATTGTAGCAGGAGTACTACAAGGGGACACGCTGGCTCTGTACCTCTTTATCATTTGTCTAGACTACGTACTTAGAACATCGATTGACAAAATCAAAGAAAATGGCTTCGAACTGACGAGGAAAAGAAGCAGAAGGTACCCCGCAACAACAATTACCGACGCCGACTACGCCGATGACATAGCGATACTGGCAAATACACCTGACCAAGCCGAAACACTACTGCATAGTTTGGAACGAGCAGCAGCAAACATAGGCCTCTATGTTAATGCACACAAAACGGAATATATGTGCTATAACCAAACGGGGGACATCTCCACTCTAGAAGGAACCCCTTTTAAACTAGTAGACAAATTCACGTACCTAGGAAGCAGCGTCGAATCAACCGAAAAGGACATCGAAACGAGGTTAGCGAAAGCATGGACAGCTATCAATAGGTTATCGATTATTTGGAAATCAGACCTAACCGATAAAATGAAACGCAGTTTCTTCCAGGCAGCGGTCACATCGATACTGCTATATGGATGCACTACATGGACGCTAACAAAACGGCTGGAGAAGAAGCTAGACGGCAACACAAGAATGCTACGTGCAATCTTAAACAAGTCCTGGCGGCAACACCCCACAAGACACCAACTGTACGGCCACCTGCCCCCTATCACGAAAACTATTCAAGTTAGACGAGCCAGACATGCAGGACACTGCTGGAGAAGCAGGGACGAACTCATAAGAGATGTACTCTTATGGACCCCCACACATGGCCGTGCAAAAGCAGGACGACCAGCACGAACATACATTCAGCAGCTATGTGAGGATACGGCATGTTGTCCTGAAGACCTACCTAGGGCGATGAACGATAGGGAAGAGTGGCGAGAGAGGGTCAGGGATATCCGTGCTACCAGCACGATATGATGATGATGATGATATATATATATATATATATATATGCATATATTGGTTGGGTGCCGCATTTTTTTTCTTGCATTTGGAGTTGAGTTCTTTACTCTCCGTTGTTTCCTTCTTCTGCCTGGGTTGCACAGTTTCTTTTTTTTTTCTTTTTTGGCGTTAAGGTTTTTATTTATCATCTTACGTTCTCTCTCTTTCACCAAAAATAAAAGTCGCCTAAAATGGATTTCTATCATTCTTAGCCGCTTCTAATCGTCTAAAGTACGGTGAATCGTCGAGCGGACAACCCAAGTTCAAAATAAATCTGTTTTCTTTTCTTTTTTTTTTTTTTCAAAAGACATACCAAGTAACGGTGTACCAAATCGAATATCTGTTGTATCGATTTGGTGATGTTAATAATAATAATACAGGCCGACTCTTTCGTTTCGGATACGAACGGGTTTATTACTTTCTGGCTTCAGTCGTTGGCGACACGAGAAGAGAGACAGAAATCATAAAAGCGTATGCTAACCATACTATACTGATCCCACCCACCACCACCACCACCACGCGCGGCGCATCTTGTGGTGTTTAAGATCTCAATTCATTTCTACCGGTCAAGACCCAAAAAATATGATCTGATCAAATCCGAAAAACTCAACCTCACACTTCAACGGCAGAAGTTCAACTATCTTTTCAGAATCCTCAAATTCTCTGGACCATCTCTTCCAGGCATGACTTCATCAACCCACAAAATTCACTCCAACGGCCCTCCAGCCCCATTTCCTGTCTGGAGGTTTATTATGACTGATGATGATTGTCATATCCTTTCCGTGCGGGCGCAAGAGTGCTAATCTGACTATGCACCTGAACTAAGGGACACTGTGTGTTTCAAAGCTTTACCAAACTAGATAATAAAATATAATTAACAAAAATGTCTTATATAAAAAAATTATTATATTAATTATATAACATTGGGTTCTAAGGTTAAGTAAACTCTGTGATTAGATTCATTAATTGTGGCCCAGTCGGCTGGGGCAGCAGAATACATCGACTGCATCTCTGCAAAGAGGTAAGAATCCTCCAACGAGTGTCCTAGATATGACATTAAATAATCTGAAGGTAAGGCTCCATTACTGCTAAAGCTTGAGGGAATGTGGAGTACCCCTTTATGCCCATCGCTACCAGGTTTACTCTGGCCTGGAGCGGTAGTCCTTGATAGGGTCCTATCTATGGGCCAAAGTGAACTAAACTGTGTTCTTATACTAAACGGAATTGTTTAAAATAGTGCTGTTTATATGTATAAAAATGGATTTGGCATTAAATAACCTTAGAATTGTTGACATGCTATAAAACAAAATCAAAACCAAATTTATTGATTGATTGATTGATTAATGGCATGCCAGCTCGTTTGGAGCTATTTTATGCCTAGAGATTGGGGAATTGCGTTCATGGTACGTCAATATTTACATTTTTTGTCTCGTTTTTTCTTAAGAGATTTTTTGAACGCGTTTTTATCGAATACAAATAGTTTTTTTACAGATCTATTTGACCCAACTCTAATAGGTATTAACCACTCCAGTTCAGAGCGTACCTGGGAGTAATGACTACAAAGGGATACTCCACTCTCCCCAGATCTTCAGAACTGGATCCTCACCATCAGATGAGATTTACTATCATATTCAGGACACTCTCCTTTTTAGATGACCTTACCTCTTTACCTGATGTAATATCAGCTTATTCTAAGCCCTAACAACTGGATGGTTTAAAATCAGAAAAAAAGTCACGTGACTCATTCATATGTAATATTTACAAACCAACATTTGACTTTGCCCAGTCGGCTGGGGCTGTAGAATACACCAATTGCATCTCTGCGGAGGGTTAAAACCTCCCAAATTAGTGTCCTAGATATGACACTAAACAATCTGATGCCGTGGTTCCAGTGATGTTGGAGCTTTGGGGAATGCGGAGTACCCCTTCATTGCCATTGCTCCCAGGTCCACTCTGCCCCAAAATGGTTGCACCTGATAAATATGGGTTAAATAGAACTAACTGCATACTTATGCTAAACTGAATTGTTTAAATTAGAAATGTTTGACTAAACTGAATAGTTTGAAATAGAAATGGTTTTGACGGTTAAACTGTACTTACATTTAAACTGTGACCTTATGGTAAACTGAATCGTTTGAAATGGAACTGTTTTTGACATTGAAACTGTACTAATACTAAACTGAATTGTTTTATATAGGACTGTTTTGACGTTTAACTGTGTGTAAACAAAATTTAGACTAATTCTAAACTGAATTAGGTGAATTAGAACTGTTAGAATAAACTGAATAGCTTGAAATATTTTTGACAATTAAACTGTGTACTCATGTTAAACTGAATTATTTGAAATAGACCTATTCGCATAAAAATTGATTTGGTGTTAAATAATCTACAAAGGTTGATGTTGTGTTCTGGTATGTGAACACAAGTAGTAGTAGTAATAATAAGACAAACCACGATATGTGAGGAAATAGTTATATTTACAGGAAGAGTATTTACAAGTAAGGGACTGTAAGTAGTAAGAACATAGTATTAGTGATAGAGTAAGGATATACTTCAACAATAGGAACGGCTTTTCAGACTCGTAGACGTAGACTGATCGTAGACTGGTCCCAGACTGATCTGGACTGGTCCTCTTGGTATTAGAGCTACTGCCATATATGGTAGATGGCTTAGCTCATTATGCTAGAAAGGTAGGTGATACCTAACAGTTGATATGCCATAAAACCCAACCAACCAACCAACCAACATTTGATTAAAGTTTGAGCGCCTCACATGGTGCAATAATTACTGAGCTTGGCTTACAGACTATAGTTAGTTCATTTCATATAGATGGTTTGGTTTCTTTGTTTAATGGCATATCAACCTTTTGTAGGTTATTTAATGCCAAAGCTATTCTCCTAGAAGAACAGTTGTGGTACTATTTAACCCATAGCTGGGAGGATAAGGGGGTTCATACCTTTCCCAAGGGTATTTGCCCGAAAGTGAACGTAATAGCGCGACTGGAGTACGAACTCGCGTACTACGATTCTGCAGTCCATTGCTTTAACCATTACACCACAAGGACACCCCCTTATTTCATATTGAGTGACCCATACAGAAGATCAGCTCAGTTAATGACAATATATAATCAGTGTGATGACACAATGTTGTATAGTCATCTACAGCATCACAACGACACAATAATTAAACAGACAAGGACAAAGACACAAGAAGACTTCTGTAGAAAAATATTCACCTCTCACTTTATTGCAAGGGTTCGAAAGGGTTGTTCAAGGTTTGCATGTGAGAGGGTGCTGGAGACCGAACGTAAACTTCATATTTTGACCCCACTGTTATGACCGTCACGTTGTGTCTTTCTTGTTCTCCTGTTGTTCAACCGGAGGTCATGGGGTCCACTCCATCGGGGCTTTTCCGAGGGCCCCCTCGGTCGGGTGTGGCCTTCCCTACCACATCTGGTCTCTAGCTGTCTGGAATTCTGCTGGCAACTGGTTTGGGACCCGACTCAACTCAATTATATAATAATTCAACGCCCACACGATCGCCCACTGGATCTTTGAAATCGAATGTTTAATCGTCATCAAGCGGAAATAACTGTCATGCAGTTCAGAGGTTACTCTCTTCCGGTGCATCACTGTAGTGGCACAATGGGACCTTCACCTTGTCCCATATCATAAGCCTTAATCCGCCCACGCGATCTCTTTCGATTACCGGCCATTGGAATGTGTCACTTCCTTCCGGTGTATCACCTTGGAATAGTATTTTTGGGCCGGGTCGAAGGTCAAAATATAACATTCATCCTGTTAATTATTTTTCAAAATTCCACATGTGGAATTTTCTTCACGTTCGTCTCCATCACTCTCACACATATTTTACAGAATAATTTACAAGGACAATAAACGGCTGAAAACACAAAAAAGAATCACTTGAACTACAGCAAACAAAATCTTACTTAGGAGGCGACCTTCTCTCTTTGTAACACTTGCTCGGCTAATTATTATCTAAGTTTCTCTTACTATCTTTGCTTGGTTGGCCATCTTGACATGTGTGCATCAAGGTACCATACGGATGCATCTTTTATCTTCTCAACACAACGGGCCCTCCATAATTCCTTGAAGAAATTTCAAAACCCTAAAAAAGACCATACTCTGGTCCCATATCCTGGTCACAAACTTAGTGACCCTGATCATTCCAGCTATACATTTCGCCTGGATTCCTCATGACCACACTCCAATTCTTTGCTCAACAGGTTCCTACCTGGAGTAACCGGAGAATTTCATAAACTAAAACGCAATATCTTCAAGGCTCAAAGCATTCCACAAAAATCCACAAAAATCATGGCCCCAAACAAAGTATCACAATACATCCGAATGTATCACAATCTGGCACACATGCTGTAAACCACCTAAAATAGTCCACGCAAAATACTAATTAGCAATGTGTTACCCATTTTTTTTCATTAAGTTTCTGTTTCCATGCACATTCGTTTGCAAGCCCCTGAGGAAACATGTTTTACCTGATCAAACCCGCCCCGGGTTTCTTTTCAATTTAATCAGGAACCCTCGTGGCTACCAATATATAGGCACCTCGCCTTTCCCAGATTCGTTTCACTTTGCCAAATCACACACGAATCTAAAACATCATCGTGACTGAAAGACATAGACATCATACACAAAATTTTGGAGTAGGCCACGCCTTTTTTCTTTTATTCCATCCTCGGAACTCCAAACTAAAAAAATAGAAGCCAAATAGGCCCTCAACAGCTTCATGGGTCGGCGAATTCTTCGATAGAATTGCTTTCTTTGCCGTCGACCCATCAACAATCTGAAACCAATTGGATGAATGTCTGTCCTGTTCTCACGTCAGCCACCGATTCCTCAAAACAGACCCCCTCCAAAATATTTCCTATTCCACGAAAACCCCAAATTCTAAAAAAAATTTAGAATCAATATAATTACAAATTTAGTAAACCTAGAATAAAATCCTCTGTTAATGGTTTTCGTCAAATTTCATAATATGAACAGGAAAAAAAATTTCTAATGTCGCCTTTAAACTCAAACAACCTCAAAATTTTTCACTTTACAACAAGTCAAAACAATATTACAATCACAGTTCAAAAATGTTCAGTTCTCTTTTCTTCTTTTTTTCAATCTATGTAGTGATGTACTTTCTATTTTACTAAGAATGTCTGTTCTTTCTTTCTTTTTTTTCCTATATGCTGTGTTCAACAATGTTCAAGTTTCTTCTCCTTTTTTTCCGTCTTTTTTCTATTGTCCTGTACGTTTTTGTTTTTGTTTTCATTTTTTTTTCTTTTTTTTTTCCATTTTTTTTAAAATAATAAATTGCTCATTCAATGTCCCTTTTTTTTTCCAATCTTATATCTACCTCTCTGTCTTTACCTTAACACGATAACTATAGGCTCGCTTCCCTGTTCATTCAATTTCAGTCTATAGTACCATAAATTAAGCCTGATTTATAATACAACTTTTTCAATAGCTTACGAGCATTCTTCTTCTTTTTTCTTTTCACAAAATATCCCGGGTTTTTTTTTTAAACAACCCAAACTTTTATAAATTCCGTCAACATTTCCCAATTCAAAATATTTCCGAATCTGCGAATCTTCGCCACCCTTGGTTCTGTCAAAATTCTGCGCATCTCTTAATTACATCTAAAACCCTGTTTCAAAATATCTTCCCCAATAATAATCTCAAAGCTTCACTCCAGGGGGAACTCACAAAATACCTGTCTGCCTCGCCAGACAAAAAACATCTGTCTCTTAGTTACTCTGCCTCCACAGCAAGACCGTTTTCAAGACAATACCTATGTCTTCAATAATTGATATCAACAATTTCCACAGCAAAACAACCGGCCTGATTCTATCAGCGCCGAAAATATCGATTCTCCCAACTTCATTAATATCGAAAAATTATATGCGCATTATTCAAACCAAACCACTAATGTGCGAAATTCTTGGACAATTCCATTGATGCTCCCAGGATTCCATCTGTCGGATTAAAATTCTCATTTCCAATCCACAAGTTCCAAACATGAAAACCTGAGCCAAAAGGTCTTAACTACAGATATGCCGGATTCCAGATCTTGGACTGAAATTATAATTTTCAATCATCACCTGTCTGGACCAATGAAAAGCTACAACGAATTTTTTTTTTTCTTACAAAGACCTATTTACGATAAAATTCCCATTGATAAAATTTATTGTTTACGATGAGCTGTCTATCAAAAAACGGACAGCAACTGTCCCCTAGTCATCTTTTGTTTTCCCTTCTTTTTTCCTCCCTCACTTCAATACAATATTACACATAGCAGTAATTTCAATTTTTATCTAGGGACCACACATTTTTAAAAAAAATTATTTCCAATTTTATGCTTCTAGAAAGGCCCTTGTCATTAAAACAAATCTTTCACTATTATACCCAATTTAAATAACAGAGAGAGATAGAAGTTACATGAATGAGCAATCTACTTACAAATTTTTTTCTTCCCTTTATTTTTTTCTTCTTATCTTCCAGCACGTTGCATGGTTTTCTTGTTTTCTTCTTTTCTTTCTGTTCTTTCCGCGCCGGTCCGTTCCCCTTATAGTTGCTTGTTTGTTCTTGTCTTTTCGTATTACTTCTTTCAATTCCAGCATTTTTCCTTGTCCTTCTCGTTGATGTGTTGTGATGCTTAAAAACTGTCGTTTACGGTAACCAGGTTCGTTTTGAATCCTTGAAGAACTCTACTGGCCCAAGCACCAAATCTGAGTTATGTTATATAGTCACATATGCAGATTCACATCTACATACATGCACATTTATATGTAGAATAATTCACAACGACACAACGACAAAGACAGATGCATGAATAAACGACGCAGGAAGGAAGACGCAAGAAGACTTCTTTAGAAAAATATTCACCTCTCACTTTATTGCAAGGGTTCGAAAGGGTTGTTCAAGGGTTTGCATGTGAGAGGGTGCTGGAGACTGAACATAAACTTCATATCTTGACCCCACAGTTATGACCGTCACGTTGTGTCTTTCATGATATCCTGATGCTCAACCAGGGCCGTGGGGTCCACTCAATCGGGGGTTTCCGAGGGCCCCCTCGGTCGGGTGTGGCTTTCCCTACCACATCTGGTCTCTAGCTGTCTGCAATTCTACTGGCAACTGGTTTGGGACCCGACTCAACTCAATTATATAATAATTCAACGCCCACACGATCGCCCACTGGATCTTTGAAATCGAATGTTTAATCGTCATCAAGCGGAAATAACTGTCATGCAGTTCAGAGGTTACTCTCTTCCGGTGCATCACTGTAGTGGCACAATGGGACCTTCACCTTGTCCCATATCATAAGCCTTAATCCGCCCACGCGATCTCTTTTGATTACTGGCCATTGGAATGTGTCACTTCCTTCTGGTGTATCACCTTGGAATAGTATTTTTGGGCCGGGTCGAAGGTTAAAATATAACAGCAAAGATAAACGTTTTTATATATATATATATTCAAGTAGTTCGTTGTGTACATGTTGTTTGATAAGGAAGGTCATGTGTATCAGAAAATAGTAAACGGGCCGACAAGCTGCTTAAATATTACCCTGGAAATTAACTGTTAGCGGTAAGAAAATTAAAAATCGGAGACAATTAGTCGTTAAAATTGACTTGATGGACAAGTTCAAACAGAATATATACATCAATCATATAAAATGAAAGTCAAATCATGTAAAAGAGATATAAGAGACTTAAATATCCTATAAATAGAATAATAGATAACTAGAGAAAATTGATAAATAGTTGTTCAGCTGGTTGGGCAGTGGATTAGTTTTTACGTCTTGTCACCGTTGTTGAATTACTTAGTGTCGAAGTGTGTCTATTTTTTTTAAAGCAATTCTATGATTCAGGTAACTAATGAAAATTATTTGTATACAATTATGGCTTCAAGTAACTATTCTTGATGCCTATTACTTGCACTCTGTTATATGGGTTTAAGTAATTACCTGGTTCATTCAATAAGTTTCCAGACTTTTTTGTACAGGCATTTAAAATTGTCATAGACTCTTGAAAATTCAGTATGTTATTGCTATACATCTTATGAGATCACTGACCAATTTTTATAATTTCAGGTTCAAATGAACAGCTGCAGCAGAAATTAGAATACACCCTACTAAAGCCTGATTGTCACAGCTGGTCAATTTCTAAAATGCAATCTGGACGTGAGGACAATTTAGAAGAACGATATGCAATAAAATTCTGTTTTAAACTTGAAAAAAATGCCAGGGAAACGTATTGGATGCTTCAGACTACTTTTAAAGCATCTTGCATGAATCGAGCATCAGTTTTTGAATGGCATAAGAGATTCAAGGAAGGCAGGGAGTCTGTGAGGGATGAAGAGAGGTATGGGAGGAGTAAGGAAGTCAATAGACCAGAGTTGATTGGCCAAAGGGTTAGGGTTAGGGTTACTATGTTGAGGTTTTAAGGGAGTTCAGAAAGAGATTCCTAGGGAGGAGGTCAGCACTCTTCAAATTGAGTCAGTGGCATTTCCAACAGGACAATACACCAGTCCACAACCCCATTCTTATCACAGACTATTTGAGCAAGATGGGTATCAAGACAGTTCCTCAACTTCCCTATAGTCCAGACCTAGCTCCCTGTAACTTTTGGTTATTCTCTAAGCTCACAGGTTGTCGTTATGAGACAATTGAGGAGATGAAAGAGGCTATGACGAAGGTCATTGACACGCCCACACTAGAGGACTTTCATAGGGCCTTCGAGAAGTTGTTGGAACGGTACAACAAGTGCATTTCAGCCAGAGGAGCTTACTTGGAAGGGGACTAGAGTTTCATGTGTGAATTATTAATAAAAGTGCCCATACGAAAAAAGTCAGGAAATTTTTTTAATGATTCTCGTATTTCAATTTAACGATAATTTGTTTACACATTTAATTGGTATCAAGCATTCTTATTTAATGCTTATAATTTTTGCATAATCATATGGTACCAAGTATTTCTTTCAAATACAAATAGTTTTGAAACACTTCTAATTGACTAATGGATAGAACCATAACATTTATTACCACTCTGGGTTAGAGTGGACATGGAAGTAATTATTAGAGCTTTGGGGACTCTTAGCCGAGGTCCCTCGCCCTCGCTGAAAAAAAATAGCAGAATTTCTGATTAAAACAGATCTTCTACTGGCATATTTATTAACTTGGTTGGCTGATTGGTTGACTAGCTGTTTTTTTTACGGCGTATCAACCCTTTTCGGGTCATTTAATGTGCGAATTAAATTACAAACAATTCAGTTTAGTATAAGTGTACTTTTTGTTTACAAACGGTTAAATGTCAAAGCAGTTCTACTTCAAACAATTCAGTTTAGCAAAGTATACAGTTTCAATGTCAAAAATGTCCTATTTCAAGTAATTCAATTTTGTAAAAGTTAAGACAGATCTATTTTAAACAGTTCTGTTTAGCATAAGTACACAGTTAAGTTCTATTCAAAAACCGTTCTATTTCAAACAATTCAGTTTAGCATAAGTACGCAGTTTCAACGTCAAGAATTGTTTTAATTCCTTTTAGCATAAGTACGCAGTTTAGTTCTATGTGACCTATACATAGGATCCTATCAGGTGCTATCACTCCAGAGTAGATTTAACATGGGAGCGATGGCAATGAAGGGGTACTCCGCATTTCCCAAAGCTCCAGCATTACTAGAAAATTACCATCAGATTGTTTAGTGTCATAACATGACACTCGTTGGGGAATCTTACCCCTCTGCATAGAAGCAGTCGGTGTATTCTACCGCCCCAGCCGACTGGGCAATTATCAACTTGGATTTCTACAAATCTACATATTCATCATCATCATCATCATCATTTAAGCGTGTCAACAACAAAAATTCTTTTCACACTCTCTCGTCATTTGACCCTATCGGCTATCAGTCTTGATGAGTCTTCTAGACAGCACCCTGTGTCTGCTCACATCTGATGGCTGTATGTTTTTGGTTTAGTTTGGTTTGGTCTGATGGCATATCAACCATTGTTTGTTATTTAATGTAATCTTTTGTATACATTTATATTGAATATATATGATTTCTAAACGTATTTTGTTGATAACGTTTTTAAACGAGCCGAAGCACATTCTTTTGCACACAGTTAAATGGTTCCAAGTATTCACAGCCAGCAAGTAAATACGACCCCGCATGTTACATTAATACGCTGATTTATAACCGGCCAATGTAATGGAAAAAAAAAAAAACATTCATGACTGCTTATGAAATTTAGTAAAAATGAGAATTAACATTAAAAATTGGACTGAAAAAATAATATTAAAATGCATATTTACACTTTGTCTTATTATTAATTTAATTTACTTCTTTGCTTCGATGTGGCACAAGGCCGAATAAATGGGGCACCTAATGAGACTCGAACTCACTCGTGTAAGTTTGCTAACCATTACGCCACCAATGCAAGAAATTATGAACGGCTGTGATATACTCTGCTTTCATGATTTTCAATCGCCTAAACGGCTTCTTTTGTTTATAGACACTATTTGCTAAATTTGCAAACGTATAATTAATTGCATTTCAGCATTGAATTTTGAAGGTTTTTCGTGATATTTTAATATAAATGGCTAACAAATATGTTGCATTTGGTTGTTCTAGTGGATACCATACTAATAGAGAAAAAGTATCAACATTTTCTTTCCTTCTTAGAAAATACGACCGTCTTGAGAAATAGGTGAAATTTGTTTTTGGTTTCCTTCGAAAAATTCGGTTCTCTGTATCAAACATTTTGATGACATATTTCTTTTGAAAGGAAAGTGAAACAAACAGAATTGGAATATACATCCAATTCCTTCAATCCATTCAGAAAAAAAATAAGAAAGCGGCCTCTTGTCTACTACAACAGAATTAAGAAAGCCCCCGAAACTCCGATGGATTATTCATCCACAATATGAATTGCAAGATTTTATTTCAGCTGACACGATAAAGGATTTTAATCATTTGGAATAAGAAAATTTTGCCTTAACGATCTTGAATTTAAAAAACGGAAGATTATATTCTCATTTATTGAATAGTCTATGACTGAAACGCGTTTTCCATTTATAAAAGAATGTATTCGCATGGATTGAAATCTTCGCGTTCAACTCCAGTGTGATGGCTGCCCTAAACTTTACCACAAAGCTTTATACATGGATACGATGCTAAACTTATAAGATTTGGCATGTTAAAGAAATTTCCGAACAACAGAAAAAATGTGGTGGAAGAAAACCATACTCAATTCTAAGAGTTACAAAAAAGACAACATTACAAACAAAGAGGTCGTCCTTCATTTTCTACAAAGCTAACATGTTATGCCTTACTACTGCGCTATACGTTTAAACAAGCCTGCAAATTACTTCGGGAAAAGTTTCCATTACATTCTTTATTTGAGAAAATTCAAAGAGGTGGCGTAGAATCAATTACAGCTTCAAAATCGCTCTTTTGCCCGACTGCTTCTCTGCAGAGGGCTAAGACCCCCCCCAACGAGTGTCCTGGATATGACACTAAACAATCTGATGGTGATGTTCCAGCAATGATGGAGCTTTGGGGAATGCGGAGTACCCCTTCATTGCCATCGCTCCCAGGTCCACTCTGGCCCGGAGTGGTAGCACCTGATAGGGCCCTATCTATGGGTTAAATAGAACTAACAGCATACTTATGCTAAAATGAATTGTTTGAGTAAACTGAATAGCTTAAAATAGAAATGTTTTTGACAATTAAACCGTACTTACATTTAAACAACGTGATTATGTTTAATTGAATTATTTGAAATAGAAATGTTTCGACACAAAAACTGTATTTACATTTAACTGAATTGTTACATATAACTGCTTGAATAGTTTGAAATAGAAATGTTTTTGACAAACCGTGTACTTATGCTTAACTGAATTGTTTTAAATAGAACAGATTATTCACATAAAAATGGATTTGGCGTTAAATAACCTACAAAGGTACTATTTACCCAACCCCTCCGCTCGGGCAGGATATGACACAAGGTCAATTTTTAAGCGGAGTTTAACAGGTTTGAATTCAGAGTTTTCCTTCTCCTAGACTAGTTACCTGCCCAAGGCTGAAGAACCTAGTCTGTCCTACTATTTACCCATAGCTGGAGGGAGAATAATTGGATTCATACCTTTCCCAAGGGTATTAGTGCTATGTTAAACGCAATCAGTCTCGTCCAGGATTTGAACTCGAGTCGCCGTGTTCATTTCCCTACGACGATAACGACTACACCACGGGCACCTCCATAAAACCTACAAAGGTTGATATGCCATAAAACCCAACAAACCAAACCAAACCAAAATCGCTCTTGGAAAAAGGTCATATTTCTCAAGACTGTGTCTCAATGGTTCATGGAATATACCTTCAAAAAAGAACTCAATTTCGAAGTGGAGAGTACATTGATGCAAATGAAGATAATGAATTTTATTAAGGAAAAATGGTATATATGATCACTGGTCTTAAAGATACAGTCACCATTGGTCATTAAAGCCTACTCTGAACTAACAGTTAATGGTGAGTGTCTTTCTCAAGAGATTCTGAAATATCGTTTTCAAATTATAAATACTGAATTTTTTTTATTAGGGCTGCTGTTGCATACAATCATTCAGACAATGTGAATGCATTTAACATTTTACTAGAGAAGTTTGAGGGAGACAAAAAATACTACATAACTATTCCAAATTCCACCCCCACCAAATATTTCTGTTTTTTATGTACATATATATAAAAATATTCGGAATAATTTTTATGATCAGAAAGAAGTTTTTATTTCCTGATTTTACCTTTGAAATATCAAGTATTCATATTTCTTCCTAGAATGGATATACAGCTTGGTCTGACATACACAAAATATATGACAAATATAACATTCTAGATGTTCAATTACCTAAGGCCTCAAAGCAAACATTGAAAGCACTGCATCCTCTTAACCATAAACAAAATGATAATTTAGCTATTGCCTTTTTTCATGAGACAACTATTGCAATTTGTGAGGGCTACTTTCAAATTTCTTTAAATTGATACTATGCTGGTGGACAATAGGAAATTCAAGAAAAAATACACACCAAATTTTTTTAAACTATGTAGTGAATTTACATAATGGGAAATATTAATTTCTTCAAAATATCATATGCTTCGATTGAGTCTTGGGTACAGATTTCAGATTTTTGTCTAACAAAGCAAGCTTCCAAATCTTTTGTTGTAACATTGAGAGCACAGGCTACGCTTATGTCAGAACTTTTCGTGGAAAGATACGAGTACATTTTTATCCGTAGATTACAAAGTGATCCACTTGAGAATAGATTTTCTAATTATGGACCGATAAGTGGTGATAGCTTTTTGGTGAACCGCCGTGAAGTATTCAATTCTGAACGAATACTGACCTGTCGGTCTCTTTTAGAAGAAAACATCAACTTTTAGGAGGAAGGCCTCAAGCCAGTTTAAAAGAATGGTAACTCAATACTTCCTGACATTTTGGCTCTCTATGAATCGAAAATACATAAACAATCTTTGTCTCTTGACAGCAAAGAAGTGGCATACACAATTTCAGGTAATATAAAAAAAATTAATTCAACGTTTTCAATGTGAAATGTGTTTCCTGGTCATGATAGGCAATGATAGTTATGATTTTACCGAGAAGCAGTATTTTGACTTACTTTCTCGAGGAGTGTAATATAATGGCCTAGGGATTTCGTTTTATGCCTTTCGGCTCAGTGCATGGGTTACTTAGGTGCAACATTAATGCAGGTGTTTGCGCGCGCACGCGCAGCGGACATGTCATTTAGAGATGACACAATAGTAACCCGAGATGGGAAACGGGGCTAGAGAGTGCGAATGACGTCACGCACCGGAAGCGCGCGGAGGATTTGGGGAGATTGGAAAAAGTCAGTTAATGGAGTTGAGTCCTGCCTCGGAAGAAGACGGGTGATTTTCGCTTGCTCGCGGAGGCCTTGCGACGGGTGCGCACGCGTTGGTGTGTGTGTGTGTGTGTGTGTGTGTGTGTGTGGAGGGGGGCAGATGGAAAATCCAGAATAGAAAGAATCTGTATCTCTCGCCTTATGTCGAAGAACCTTTAAACTCAAAGGTAATAAAAAGTTTCGTACCTGAAGTAAGAAGTCGTAAGTGTTTTTTCGAGATTCCTATGTTCTATGTATATATTTTATGAACATTCTATGTACGTTTCACGCATATCCGTATCTGGGTATGGTACAGGAGGACTTACGGTTCCATTTAGCCAAATGGAAGAGGTTGTTTGTGCTTGTTTGGCTATACTTGATTATACAGATAAATTTATTGCGAGACATAATGAATCTACTATAAGAGAGCCTACTGAAAGAATTTTGGAAACTTACTCTGCAAAATATGTTTTTATTTCTGAACAACACACTGAAAAGGGACTTAAATTTTCTGTAAAAATTGTTATAAATATATTTTACAACAAACAAAATCTTGTATCGGATGAAGTTCGAAAGCACACCGTAAGGTACTTTTAAAAAGACAAAGGTTAAAAAAAAAAATTGATTTATAGAGAAATTGATGGTAATTTTTTTTTTTTTTTACTTATATTTGTTTTGTATAACTGCATAATTTTTATGACAATTCTTTTTTGTTTAAAATCTTTTATTATTACATTTCTGAAGAAAAACACAAAAAATAGTTTATGCCTATAAACAAAACATGCTGTATAGGCGATTGAAGATAATAAAAGCAAGTATAACTCACAGCCGTTTATAATTCATAGATCTGTAAAAGACAAAGCGTAGATATGCATTTTAATGTTGAAACGAATAAAAATAATGTCGGATAAATTCACCCAACATAATCATATTATTTTCTCAGTTGAATTTTTAAAGTTAATTATCCTTTTAGGTTAATTTCATATGCGGTCAAGAATGGGTTATTTTCTTTGTTACGTTACATCGGCCTGTTAGAAATCAGCGTGTTAATGTAACATGCAGGGCTGTATTTACTCCTTGGCCGTGCAAGTATTGCTATGTATCACTAATGTAGAATATTGATTGACTATCAAGTGGTCTGACTCACAAGTAGACTAGAGTAGATCCAGTTAACTCTGAATCATTTACTGGAGAAATATATGGGTGAATAGACACCACTCATGCAAATGTGTTGGGCAGGTCCATCCTAGCCAAATAGACCAATCTACTTGCTGTATTAGGTACTCTCCTATAAATGAGGTAACTTTAGCTGGCTTGCTTTTCAAAGAAGACTTAAGAACGCAGCCATGTTAGCAGGTGAGTCATTCAACTTCGACAACTAACGATTCAATTTGTTGTGATATCATCCCTATTTTGATACACAATGGACTCTTCCATTAAATATATGACATTTAACTATAATCCACTCTCTGAGTATGTAGCCGGAGCTACACTGGGACATCGTATCACTTGTTTTCTGTTATATATAACATTATTCTTCTCTTTTAACTCGTGTTGGTCTTATTTATTTTATGGCCTTTTCCGAGGACATAACACAATTAAACATCAGTTATTTGTTTCCACATAGTTAAATGATCAAGCAGTTCTATTTCTAACAATTCTATTTTGAATACGTCATTTGTTTGCAGTCAGTTTAAATGTCAAACAGTTATATTTAATCCATAGATAGGAACCTATCAGGTGCTACCACTCCGAGCCAATATGGACCGGGGAGCGATGGCAATGAAAGTGTACTCCACATTCCCCAAAGCTCCAAAACTGGACTCTAACCATAAGATTGGTTGATGTCATATTCGAGACACTTGGTGGGGTCTTTCTACTGCCCCAGGCGACTAAGATCTCTAAGTTTTTGCTGGAAGGCCAACATCGATGAGTCAATATACAGGAGTCCATAGGACAGCGTTACATATGAGTTTGTCCTTACTACTCCAGCAGGGCTTTATATGTCTTGTTGCATTTTTGAATGTTTGGCAAGATGGGAGGTAAGTGGCCGTACTGCTTCTGTTTTGCAGGGTGTTGCTTCCTGAATTTGTTCAAAATAGCACGCATCATCCTAGCTTTTTCTTCAAGTGTTTCGTTAGAATTCAAGGCGTGTAACCATACATTCGTACAAACACAGAAATCCGGCATATATTCCTAAGAAACAATGTACGTATTGCTTACCTAATAAGATTTTTTCTGTACAGAAGTATTTACTGATTATTTCCTTTGTAAGGTTGTTAGGTAACAGATTACATTTTATCAGGAAAGCAGAACAAATTCTCAGAAAATATCAACTTTATAACGTTAAAATTTGCCAGTCCTAACGAAAATAAAAAGGCTTAGAAACCCGAAACTCAGAAAGCTGGCGTCATCTAAAGAAAAATGTGAGTCTATAGTTACAACTACATCAGGGACATTGTTACTTGAGAGAGAGAGAGAGAGAGAGAGAGAGAGAGGTGTGCCGGCATTTGATACGTTGATACCTACCAATAATAATGATTAATTAATTTTGATGTTTGATTGAATTTAAACGGCATGTCAAACCGTCTAGTGTTATTTCATGCCTAGAGGTTAGGGAAACACTTTCATTGTACGTTAATATTTACATTGTTTGTCTATTTGTTTCTTAAAAGTTTTTTTTTCAGCCTGTTCGATCGCGTACGAATAATTTTTAAATAGATCTATTTGGTTCATCGATAGGACCCTAACAGGTACAATCACTTCCGGTCAGAGACGACTTTGGAGCAATAGAAATGAAGGAGTACTCCACACTAATTGATTGAAAAATGATGTTCAGTGCGGATGCATATTACATGAAAATATTCAATTGCAAATGAAACTATTCTCAAAGGGCATTTTAAGTGTATTGCTTTAATGAAAACTTCGTTATAATGTGCCGTTTTTGCTGGGTTATAATTACAAACACATACATACATACATACATACATACATACGAACATTATGAGCATTTTTATCATTAAGGGTTTTCGGACTATTGTCTTCATCTTTATTGCTATTTCCACAACGTTTCGGCCGATATGTCCTCCGGCCTTCTTCAGGTGTTTGTCGAACTTGGGAACCTACTTGGAACCTTTATTGAATTCACGGTGGTCGCCTGTTCTGATTCCGTTAGCCATAACCGGGTACAAGTGTTAAGTATTCCTGTATTGTTACTGGCCTGCAGTCAGGATTGAACCTGCAACCTCCAGAAAAAAAATCTGAATATGAGCACAGGTTAAAAATCATACATAATAAAAGTAATTCTAGTCAACTAAGAACATTAAGATTATAAGTCCCAAAAATTCACTCTGAATTGTCCAGCAGGACACATGGCGTAACGGTTGTAGGCGTTGGTTCCCTAAGCTTCTAAGGAGACAGTCATCTGGAGGATTAAGTTTACTTCAGTATAAAAATGGTTTGCATATATTTCTATCTTTCAAATCTCATCTCAGTTGGCTGGGGCTGTAGAATACACCGACTGCAGGAGATTTGGGGAATGTGGAGTACTCCTTCATTGCCTTCAACCCCAGGTCCATTCTGAACCGGATTCGTAGCACCTGATAGAGTCCTATTTATGGTTCAAATCGAACTGTTTGACACTGAAACTGTGAGCAAACGAATGACTTGTTAAATTGAATTGTTAGAAATAGAATTGTTTGATCATTCAGCTGTGTATAAAAAAATTATTGTATAGTGGCTCGTACCACGTAACTTCCGGTATCGCGGAGGTATAAAAGACGTCGTGTTTCTTTAGCACGTAGGGTACTGAAAGATCTCGGACTGTAGTAAGACCAACTTCGGACGTAACACCCACGGCGCGAGACTTGTAATATTTATCGGACTGTACCACTTCAGTTAATAGATAATTAACTCTATTCACTGTGCATCTCTTCCTTACCACGATACAACACAAATGACTGATGTTTTATTGAATTATAAGTGATACATAACATGACCTAGGAACATTTAACTGTGTACAAACGAATAAGAAATGCTGTATAGAATAATTAATATCAAGTACAGGGTGAAACGATAAAATTGTCACCATAGAAAAGACGACATGATTCCATTTCCGTTTAATGAAAACCGGTTTTCTTTTTTTTTTCTTTTTTTTTTTTGCAGACCATCTACTCGTTGGCCAGTTGTGTACAAATCCCAAGAGCAATAGGAGTCTTCTAAAGGGTGGAACGGTAAAATTGTCGCCCTAGAAAAGACGACATGATTCCATTTCCATTTAATGAAAACCGGTTTTCTTTTTTTGTTGCAGACCATCTACTAGTTGGCCAGTTGTGTACAAATCCCAAGAGCGATAGGAGCCTTCTACAGGGTGGAACGATAAAATTGTAGCCCTAGAAAAGACGAGATGATTCAATTTCCATTTAATGAAAACCGGTTTTCTTTTTTGTTGCAGACCATCTACTAGTTGGCCAGTTGTGTACAAATCCCAAGAGCGATAGGAGCCTTCTACAGGGTGGAACGATAAAATTGTAGCCCTAGAAAAGACGAGATGATTCCATTTCCATTTAATGAAAACCGGTTTTCTTTTTTTGTTGCAGACCATCTACTAGTTGGCCAGTTGTGTACAAATCCCAAGAGCGATAGGAGCCTTCTACAGGGTGGAACGATAAAATTGTAGCCCTAGAAAAGACGACATGATTCCATTTCCATTTAATGAAAACCGGTTTTCTTTTTTGTTGCAGACCATCTACTAGCTGGCCAGTTGTGTACAAATCCCAAGAGCGATAGGAGCCTTCTATCATGTCTGAAAGTGACACAATGTTCAACGAGCGAGATCGGAGATGCGTCGTTTTACAACTTATGATCTCTACCGATCCAAGTTATGACTACAAGACCATTGCCAGCACTCTCGAAACGCAAATCTGGATTGCCACGAATAACAGAGTCGTGCCCAGGGTGATGAAAACAAAGTTTCCGAGTACGGTTATGGTCCTTGGTGTGGTTTCAAGTGAAGACCACATCATGCCACCTCACATCTTCGAAGTTGGCTTGAAAGTCAACACCAAAGTGTACCTGGATGTGCTGAAGAGTGTGGTGATCCCCTGGTGCAATCAGGTGGCAGGTGGCAGACCCTGGGTGTGGCAGCAGGACTCGGCGCCGGTCCACAAGTCCAAAGAGACCCAGGCTTGGCTTCAGAAGGAGTGCTACGACTTTGTACCCTTCTCTCACTGGTCCCCTCTTCCCCCGACCTGAACCCACTGGACTACTTCGTTTGGTCATACGTCGAGAACATCACCAACATGACCTCCCACAACACCAAAGCCAGCCTGATCGCCGCCATCCGCCGAGTATTCATGTCAGCTCTACTACATAATCAAGTTACATGAATTGATTTTTTCAATAAAATTTTTAAAATAAAGCTGTAGTGTTGTTTTCTTTAGGACGACAATTTTATCGTTCCACCCTGTAGATGTCAGCTCTACTACATAATCAAGTTACATGAATTGATTTTTTCAATAAAAGTTTTAAAATAAAGCTGTAGTGTTGTTTTCTTTTGGACGACAATTTTATTGTTCCACCCAGTAGCAATAGTTATAACCACTTCACTGTGTGCAGACAAATGATTAATATTGAAAAGAATTATAAGTGTTTGTTGAATGGTTTCATATATAGCTATTTAAGTAGAAACAATAGCAATACTTGTGTGCAAACAAATTAGTTCTAATTCATTTCAAAATGAAATTACCGTCAAATTAATCCCTTACATATCAAGTATATCTAAATGTGTGCAAACAAACAGGTGTTTAATTGTGACTGTTACATTGTAATACCTGAAACCATTTTACTGTGTACAAAAAATAAGCTCAGGCTCGATTAAAAATGTCAAGAAAATCTTTCCCAAATCATATATATTTAATATTCATGTATAAAGAGGATTTGGCATTAAATAACCTATAATGGTTGATATGCCATAAAACCAAACCAAACCAAATCATATATATTTAATATATATGTATAAAGAGGATTTGGCATTAAATAACCCATAATGGATGATATGCCATAAAAACCAACCAAACCAAATCATATATATTTAATATACATGTATAAAGAGGATTTGGCATTAAATAACCTATAATGGATGATATGCCATAAAAACCAACCAAACCAAACCTAAAATAATTATTCACCCGGGAGTATGGCTGAACCCCTATCAACACATCAGGAAAGCGGGGTAACTCGTTACTGAGTAATTATCTGAGTATACCTGCAATTTATAAACACCAACAGAAATGTCTTCAGAGAGTTAGATTGGCAGATCATTGTTAGTAAGTTTGTCATAAGTTTGCTTATTATTCTATGTGTTAAACTAAGCTAGGCTTAGTAATTGTCCAGTTGCCTGTAGCTGTAGAATACACCGACTACATCTCTGCAGTGGGGTAAGTCCTCCCCAACGAGTGTCCAGGATATGACACTAAACAATCTGAAGATGAGGTTCCAGTAATGCTAGAGCTTTGGGGGAATGTGGAGTACCCCTTCATTGCCATGACCCTATGGTCCATTTTACCTTGAAGTGGTAGCACCTGATGGGTCAAATAGAACAAGACTGTGTGTTTATGCTAAACGGAATTGCTTGAAATAGAACTGTTTTGACATTTAAACTGATTACTTTATTTAAACAGCGTACTTATGCTAAAATGATTGTTTAAGATAGCACAGCTTTGACATTTAAACTGCGTACTTATGCTTAACTGAATTGTTTGAAATGGAACCGTCTTTGACCTTCAAACTGTACTTACACTAAACTGAATTTTTGAAAAAGAACTGTTTTGTCATTTAACTATGTGTAAACAAAAACTATGCTTATACTAAACTGAATTGTTGGAATAAGAATTGTTTGACTAAACAGAATAACTTGAAATAGAAATGGTTTTTTAGAATTAAATTGTGTCATCATTATCATCATCAAGTCGTGCCGCCAGCACGGATATCCCTGACCCTCTCTCGCCACTTCTCCCTATCATTCATCGCTTTTGGCAGGTCTTCAGGGCTACATCTCGTATCCTCACATAACTGCGATATGTATGTTCGAGCTGGTCGTCCTGCTTTTGCATATATGCGGAGGTCCATAGGAGTACATCACTGATGAGCTCGTCCTTACTTCTCCAGCAGTGTCCTGCGTGTCTGGTTCGTCTAACTTGTATAGTTTTCGTGATGGGAGGCAAGTGGCCGTATAGTTGGTGTCTTGTGGGGTGTTGACGCCAGGACTTCTTCAATATTGCTCTCAAACTTATGCTAAAATGAATTGTTTGAAATAGAACTGATTATTTGTATAAAGTGGATTTGGCATTAAATAACCAACAAAGTTTGATATACCATAAAACCCCAAACCCAAACAAACCAAACCTAGACTTAATAAATGACTATTTGGGAGATATAATAATTGGCGAACTGGGCCAAATGACCATTTTTAGTGGATTCGATTCTCACACGAGTGCTATATATATATATATATATATATATATATATATGAATTAACGCTCACGACCTGGAGCACCCCTACACTCATGATATATATATATATATATATATATGCGTGTGTGTGTGTGTGATGGTTGTTCCTTCTTTACAGATGATTGTTGTCTCTTGTTCCTCCATCATCGTCTGGATTCACGCGTTCCCTTCGATTGTGTAGTCTTGAAAACCTTTTGGTTGAAATAATAGACAAACAGGATGGTGACTGTAGATGTCACTTGGAAATATTTTTTGTTCAAAGCAATGTTCCTTTTCAAGCCAGGAAATGACTAGCAGATTTTATTGCTATTGACGCAAATGGTATCATTTAGCCCCAAAGGAATAGTGTCCTGTTCAGATCTCTCGTGAGACTTCATTTGACTGACGTATCCAGCTTTAGAACACACACACACACACACACACACACACACACACACACACACACACACACACACACACACACACACACACTTTAATGGTTACTGTGATGTAATGGTTATCGTCGTTGGATATGGACACAGCGACCCGGATTCAAATCCTGGACGAGACTCTTTGCATTTCACATGGCGCTAATCCCATTGGAGAAGGTATGCATCCGACTATTTTCCATCAAAATATAGGTAAACAGTTGGCCAGACTGAGCTCTGTAGCCTTGGTATGGCAACCGGTCTGAGAGAAGGAAAACTCAGAATTCAAACCTGTTAAACTCCGTTTAAAACTTGACCTTGTGACGCATTTTACTCGTGTTGGTTATATATATATATATATATGCATATATATATATATATATATATCATCATCATCATGTCGCGCTGCCAGCGCAGATCTCCCAGACCCTCTCCTTCCACCCTTCTCTATCGTCCATTGCTCTCCTCGGCCTTTCGGGAAGCGACGTATCCAGTTGATGGGACACATTTTGGCCGCCCGTGATGCGATGAGGGGTTCAGGTCGGGTGTGTCTTGTCACTAGATATACCTCTGGCCTCAGGGGGCCGTCCCCCACGCTTTAACCCTTTTCGGGGGGGTTGGGTTTATCGCCCAGTGCCTGAGGCGCCTCTTTTACAGGAATGCCGACAGGGTCCGATCCATTTTTAAAAATGCCGAGCGCGTGTAGGCTCCGGCCCTGCGCCAGGACCCATCTTAAAAAAGGCCTTGTGCCATACTCGTCCGGTAGGTGGGACCGAGGACAAATACCATCGCTCTCAGTAGGTCTTCAAAGCTACATCCTGTATCAGCACAGATGTATATAGGTTCTAGCTGGTCGTCCTGCCATTACTTGTCCATGTGAAGGGGTCCACACCTACGAGTTCAATATATATATAGTATAATAATATTCGTATATTTCAATTAAATCGTGGAATTTACACAAATTTAGCTCGTCGGTAATAATGAGTATGACTACACGATTAATCATCATTATCTTCGTCATCATCACCACCACAAATACAACAGCAACATCATCAATTAAAAACATAAATAACAAAACAGCCAGGACAACAAAAAAAAAAACAACTTTAAAATAATGGAAATTTATGGAGGCAAATATGGCATAAGGTCACTTTGATGTGGAGTGTCATATTGGTTCATGTGCGTCAAGATAAACATTATCTAATGACTGTTACCTTTGCCATAAAAGTGGTAGATCACTTCTACTCATAATTCATTAGTTAAGGCTCTTTCGTTCTTTTTTCTTTTTTTATTGACTCGAAAATTTGAACACAGCTGAGGAAAAGATCACATAATAAGCGAATGCAGCAAAGTCACATAAAAGACACACAAAACTAGGCCTGGCTGGGTGGGAATGGTGATCCTAGGGGAATTGTACAAAAGATATGACCATGCTGATAAATGTTGCATGCACAGATTAGAGTCTGTGCTAAAAAATAAGGCGCCTAAAATTCTTTGGGCTTTGAGATATAAACGGATCATGTAAATCTGGCCAATTGACCAGACTTAGTTTTAATTAAGAAGAAAAAAACTTTTCAACAGGTTGGTTTTACCGTTCCAGTGGACCACAGAGTGAAAGGAAAGAAAGATGAAAAAACACGGTTAAAATCAGCTAAGAAGAACCCAGGAGACGTGAGGAGACTTGCTGTCACCCAGACTCCAGTGAGAGGCCACCAATCAAAACAAGCGTAAAAATCTCGCATTGAGTAACAATAAATAAAGTTGGCCACCGTAGTCGAGGGCGGCCAAAAGGCTCCAGTTTCAACAGCTACTACACCGAGGTGTAGGGGAAGGTGCTACTCCTTTCCTTCGATTGCTCCAATTGATACGTACCTTATATTGGTGAGTGCTAAGCAAGGAGTTATCAAGTACCGTTTTAAAAGTCTTTGGTATGACGCGACCTGGTATTGAACCCAGGTCTCCCGGACCATTAGCGAACACTCAATCCATTAGACCAATAAAACCTAAAAAGTGTATCTTTAATCAAGCATAATGGGACTTCCGTGCTTTCGGCTTTCTAGTCTTTATACTTGAAGTTCATTTTTTCTCGCAAGGTTGACGGGCTTACTGTATCCTCTGCAGAGGGGTAAGACACCCTCTGAATTGCATCTGATTGTGAGGCTCTTGTTCTAGAGATCTAGGGAGTGTGGAGTACCCCTTCATTGCCATATCTCCCAGGTTCACTTTCACTCAGAGTGGTATAAGTGGTAAAGGTCTATACCGATGGGGATAACATTATTATTATTGTTATTATTGTTGGGTTTTTGGTTTAAGGTTTAAGTTGGTTTTGTTGGTATTACTTTGGTTGCGTTGGTATTTCGTTGGTTGTTATCCCCTCGCTAAATTTTGGTGGAAAATAAAGGTGGTGGAGAAGAACGAAGACGTCGTTAGGTTTTGTACCAAGGGTTTAATGGCAGCATGAAGTAGAGGTGTTTACGCTGGTATGCTGCGAGTCTCGTAGTAAAGAAAGAAGGTAGGAAGTTGTTAGAGTGTATCATCTCATTTGTTTTTAACTAGAATCCCTTGGTCTAGAAGAATAGACTCAAGGGATCCATAAACTAGATGGCTCTCCTCATAATGGTTGATGCAGCTACTCTATTCAGGAACAGACAAATAGACGTCCGTTCCCTTTGAGGATTTCTGAGCGAGAGAAAGATTCGCGGGCTTTCTTCAATTTTTGGTGCTGATGGGAAATATGGTTCGGGCTGAATCGGATAAGTCATCCTGATTGGGTGAAAATGTTCGGTCAAATTAAATTACACGCCAAACAAAAATTCAATTTTCTTTCTGCTACAGGTGCAATATATGGGCAACACAGATTTGTTTAAAAATTATTGTATTAAATATAAGCTCTTAAGTAACAATTAAACAAAAAAATGTTGTCATTTAGGGTTTTCAGACTTTTGTTTTCGTCTATTTTGTTATATTCAAAACATTTCAGCCAATGTGTCCCCCGGCCTTCATCAGGTGTTTCTTGTCATACTCGGGAGCATACATGGAACTTCGAACGACGTTCTTTTATTTAATCCACTTGGGTCGCTTGCTCTGATTCTATAAACATAACCGTAAGGTTCGTCTCTGAAATTCAGAAAACTAAACAAAAAATGTAAATATGAACACAAAGGTACCATAAAATCTAGGCATAAAATAACCCTAATGGGTTAATCTACTATTAAAATAAGTCAATCCTTTTACTGTTACTACCTACTGAAAAATAATGTTTTGGCTTTTCTATGCATGAGATGGGATTTTAAAAAGAATATGGAAACTGAAGCTTAAAATTTTTTGAATTCAAAATTTTTAAAATTTAAATGAGCTGTGTAACTTATATAAGTAATGAAGTCAGAGCCACTTAAAAGAATCATGAAGCCAATTCAATACATTTTAAGCGAAATCTTTTTGTGAAACACTGGGTTAAGTGAGTGTGACAACTTTCATTTTCACCTGACCTACTTTGGTGCAACCTTTTTTTATTTTTCTAAAATGAACATTAATCTCAACGGTAAAATTTGCTGGCATAGGAAAATTAAGAAAAATACATTGTTGCAACTTCACGCCATGTAAAAAAAAGGGAATTTCAGATGTGCTTCGACCATTGGAAAACTCACTGGAATAAGTTTGTTGAATATCAAGAAGACTAACGTGAAAAAAATTAATGTTTAATTCCTTGATTATTTGTGTCTTACTAAATACAGCTTCATCGTATTATCAAAATCAAAATAAAACAAAAAGATCCAATTTTCTATAAAAATTAAAATCCTAAATACGAATATATAAAGAAAGAGTAAAAAAAGAAAGAAAAAAAAAAAAGAAAACAAAACAAAAGGAAAAGAAAAAGGAAAGAAAGAAGGTAAGAAAAAGAAAGAATTTCGAAATATTACCACTAACCACAGTTAGATTAACAAACGAACAATAATGCTATTTATCAAAAACCAGGCATAAATAATACACTTAGAAACGAACGGGGTTAGTAATGTGGCTCGTCTGGTAACAACATTGATTTAAAAAAAATTAAAAAAATCACATTGTTAAAACCCATTAAAGTTAAAAGATTAGGAAAGGTTGGTCCATTTTTAAAAACTCCAACAACTTCAGCAATCAGTCTATTTGTACAGATCTTATCAAATCGGCTCTTCTTAAAAACAAAAAAGTAAAACGTAACGTCTGTGCGTAGAAACAGTGACCCACTATATTCCGGATTAATGGAATGTAATAATTAACGAACAGATTACGCTCCATAGTAACAATAAACAAATAGTTTATTTCATGGCGGATGTCTACGAATGATTCAATTTATTTGGAAATTGATTGCGTGAGTTTGTTGTTCTTTTTGAATTTTGAATTTTACTTTATATTTAAAATTACGTTAGCATAAACTTATTTGTAGAAGAAATTTCGTTTTTCAGTTTAGAAAATGCATACGGAATAATAAAATTTGATCTGCATTTTTCAAGTTCGAAGTAAAAACTGTTTGTTATGGTTCGTAGTGAAGAAGTTAAAACTATTTTAAAAAAAACAAAAAAATTACAAAAAACCCCCAAAAAACAAACCAAAAACAAACCTACCACCGCTCTCCTTTGGCCAAAAGAAAACAAAAACAAACTATAAACAAACAATAAACAAAACAAAAAAAAAAAACCAAAATAAAAACGATCTAATCTATGAATAACGTTTTCTGTAAATGTCCCATTTTCTATATATGCGTAATTTTTAAAATAAAATAAATAGATAAATAAATAAGTAAAATAAAATAAAACCAATAAAATCTGAGCTGGATTTAGATCTTCAGAGCTCGTGGGCTACAAGAATTTAGGGCCTCTTCATTACGTACGTTCACTCCTATTTAAAAGACCCACTCCAACTAGAAGGGTCCAAATACTCTCAATTTCTTCATAATTCAAATAAACCCTATTAAATCTGAAAATAAATAAATCTTCTCTATTCTCTCTCAACATTTTTTTGGGGGTTTTATCATGGGTTCCTTGGTTACAGCCCATACTAGATCATATATAAATCCGGCAATAAGTAAGAGACTTATTTATGATGATAGCTTTAACAATGAATATTTCACTTTGAAACAAGTGTAATTCCTTATTTAATTATTTTATCAGTTTTGAATTAAACTTGCATGTTATTTCGTACGAATCCGTAATAAACACTTTAAGAAAAGAGATAAATATAAAAGTTATCTAAATCTGTTTTTTTCGAACAATGATTTTGTAGTTTCTTATTCTATGCTATTTTTTTCAAAAATCAACCATATTGTTAGCTGCATAAAAAATTCAAATTAAGTCTAAAAGAAAATTAGAGAAAATTAAATTATAGTCTTAAAGAAAATTAGAGAAAGCGTCAACGTGCTTTTTTATTTTCTCAGTGGTCATTATTCCCTTCTAACATTACTTTTAAGAGAACTCAGTCGGGTGGGGCTGTAGAATACACCGACTGCATCTCTGCAGAGG
>CAUZXS010003073.1:0-69758 GCA_963585895.1 Sepioteuthis lessoniana | reverse complement strand
GTTTTCTATTGAAGCACCCCTGTACTGTAAATTATAAAATAAAAATAAAATGTAAACTAAAACAAAACTTTAAAAATAAATATAAGTCTTAAAAACAAATCTAAAAATAAAGATGAAAAAGGATATAAAAATAAATCATATAAACAAAGGTAATTTGTAAATAGATAAGTTAGGCCATGGGATAAGAGTAAGAAAGAAAAAGTGAGCAATTTGATGGAGAAGTGATTATGTCATTTATCAACCCAAGAAGGAAACAAGTGCTACAATCAATAACAGTATCATGGTTGTTATTGTTGTGGCCTATTTTTACAGGGTTATCTAACCTAATTCTGTGCCCGAATATCTGTTGTTATTGTTGACAGATTATCTACTTTTTGGTATATCTACCCTTTATTATGTGTATTGGTAAGTCAGAGGTCAGTCAATCTCCTTATACACTGATTATTTCTAAATATGGATTGTGGATAACAATCAGTCCTTGGGACAGAAGTACCAAAGAAATGGATTTTATTTTTATTACAAGATTCCTGAGTAATCATTTAATAAGCTTAGTTTAATTTAGAACAAGGTCAGAAACACTGGGCACCAAGTGAGAATCAAAATCACAATAATTGGCTACTTGTATTAATCTACCTAACCCCTCTGCGATATGCAGGATGTGACACGACATTAATTTTTAAGCTAGTTTGAATTCAGAGTTTTCCTTCTAGACAGGTCGCCAAAGAATAGATTTACCAATTTACCTATAGCTGGGAGAGGGAGAGAAGAAATGGATTAATGGCTTTTCCAAAGGCAACTCTGCTACCACAAGAGTGATGTGACACAAAGTCAATTTTTAAGCAGAGTAAAATTGGTTTGACTTAAGAGTTTTCCTTCTCATACATTGGTTGCCTTACCAAGGTTAAAGAGTCCAGTCTGTCCTACTACTAAACCATAGCTGAGAGTGAAGACAGAATAGTTGAATTCATAATACCCTTGTCCTAGATTTGAACACGAGTTGCAGAGTCTATTTTTCACGACAATAACCGTTATGCTACAAACACATACCTAACAATAGTCTGCTAGTAACCTTTACACCACATAAGGCATCCTGCTACAAGATTTGAGTGGAGATTTCAACCCAACACAAAAACTGCACAACTAGCACATCTGAAAAACAAAACATCTTTCAATCCTGTGATCAAACTAACATAAAATCCATGAAACCCAATGGTGAAAACATCACCTGATAGAGGGTAGATTCTAATAGGCTACTTCATTAAAGAAAAAGTAATTAAGGTATGCAGGTTGTTCACTCAGCCTAGCACCTTGAGTTAGCCAGTCTTAATTAAATTAGACGTGGATGACTTCATGTGGTTGCCATTAACTCCCATTTCTCAGTTGCTCCAAGGAACAAGTAACAGACAACTGTAGTTAGATCTTAGTAACCATCTGCTTCAACTGGCAAATGAACTTAGAAAACCAATGGCAGGAAAGTGTAACAAGGTGTGTGGTACACCTAAACAAAATTGATGTGTCAAAGGTTTTAGTCACCATGGAAAGAAATTGAAGAGCTTAGCACATATCAATCTTGTACATTCATGTCCAGTCAGTAAATAGAGAATGATCATGTGATAGCCCCCCCCCATTGCCTACACTCTAAACAGTATTGTCAGTATCATTACTTTCATACAGCTTATGATTGCTACTTTTATTGGTTTTGAAAATAAGTAACTTCAGAATAAAAAAAGCAAACAGCAAGAAATATGCTGTTTGACAACATAGAAAGAGAATTTACAGTACATTAAACAATTTTAACTGTATTTAACTAGAGTTGAATTCTTAAAACAATGCTGTATCTACCCAACCCCTCTGATATGGATAGGATGCGATACAAGATTAATTTTTAAGCAGAGTAAAGCTAGTTTTGAATTGTCTAACCAAAGATAAAGAACCCATTCTGCCCTACTATTTATCCACAGCTAGAGGAAGAATATGTATATTCATGCCTTTCCCAAGAACATTAGTTCTAAGTGAAACAGACTCATTTAGGATTTGAACTAAGGTCACCAATTCCATTTCCAACAATGTCAATTTCCAATCACAGGATTTTAAAGCAATGCCTCATGCTGTATATGATGACTATAGTTAGATTCTTAAAGCCATGCTCTATACAACTACAGCTGAAGTTCATATTAATTCATTGCTAGTTTGTAAAATTTTCTATTGGATGAAAATTACAAAGTTTCTCATTATTTTGACACCAAATTCCACAATTTTTGATTCAGTTTGTTGCCATAGAAACTGTTAGAGGTAAAAAATCAATCTCTTCAATAAAAAAAAAATTCTAGATGGAGAGGTAAACTATCAACATAATAAAGCATGATTCCGTGTTTTATTGTTTCTCTATGGATAATGCTTTTCAAGAAGAGCACAGATAATAAACTTTGATCTGAGGCATTGGGCCATCTAAAAATCTTTTGATATTTAAAAAGGTTTTAAAAGTAGAGAAGCGATACTATATCTTGATGTGAATATATGATTACTGATCCCTATAAAGTAAAATTCAACAGGTTTTGAACAAGAAATTTCCCACAAACATTTTCACCTAGTCTTCTGGAGAAAATTTGTCATTTAGAGCATTTTGTAGAGAATAAAAAAGATGGAAATCACATAGTACAAGATCTAGTGAATACAGTGGATGTTACTGACCAACCTAAATCCAATATTTTTCCTGAGTGATTCTGGCTGAATGTCTCCATGCATTATCATGGAGAAGCACAATGTTTCTCCTATTGATGAATGTGGGTTGTTTTCTTAGATTTTCATGCTCATGTATCAGCTGCTGAGAATATAAGTCTGAATTGAAAATTGCCATAAAAACCCATTTTTCATCACTTGTAATCATATTCTTGAACTTGAAAGAAGATATGCAATCTTCCTTTTTTTTCTCACTAAGAGTATGAGGAACTGAAATGTCTAGCTTGCTCATTTTTCTTTTTTTTTTTTCACATGGCAACAGAATATGGATCAGAATATGTGGAGGTCAAATATTAATTCTTGAATATTTTCATACAGATTGCATTCCAGCAATCCTCTTAAAGCATCTCGATTGATATCTAATGAGCGTCCTGGACTGGGTTCATCTCTCAATGATGTACTACTAGAACAAAACTTGGAAAACCAGTTTTCAAATTGGCAGTCAGAAATGATACTATGGCCATAGACATTACAAATTTTCTTAGCTGTTTCTGAAGTGTGTTTGTTATTTTTAAATCCCGACAACTTTACATGTTGGATATGCACTTTCAGTTGCTCTATTTTACAAGTGTCAGATCATAGATGGAATTATGAGGCACACTCTTTCACTATTGAAATAAGAATAACCAAAGAAGACACTCTAATCAGGTAATTTTCAGCTGCGTTTAAAATACTGGAAGTTTGAAATGCATAGTTACAACTTGCTTTTAAAAACGGAAATTATTTAGGACTCAACCTAATATATCTTTTTTTAAACAAGTAAAAAATAGTGAATGAATAAGGGGAAAAAAGGAAAATGAGGAAAACAAAGAATAAAATGTATAATAAGAAAGAAAGAAAAAAAAATTAAATTTAAAAAATAAATAAACCTCTTAATTCAATTTTCAGATTTCTTGAACATCTATCAATTAAAAACATAAATAGTACAACCCCCTCAAAAAAAAACAGAATTATGAAAAGCAATATTGAAGTTTACATTGTTTGAATTCAGTAGGTTATAAAACACTATTAATACCTGTTATTGTTAGCAAGCCAATGAAGAAATCCCCATAGAAAAAAGTGAATAAATAAAAATAAGAACTTTAATAAAGACTCAATTAAAAGCAGCTTTGATATACATGTTTACATATATTCCTTTTTATGCAATTGAGCAGAAGAAACAAGCCTAGTATTTGTGTAGGGGAAAACAAAACCATATCCCTAAATGAACAAGCAAACATGGAAAAAAAGGCATTTAATAGTTTCTACAGTCTTTTACACTTGAGATATATAGCAAATATAATGGAAATATAAACACATACTTGTATGCATTGTGATTTTAGTTGCAGTGGTTACTGACAACACATGTGAAATCTTTATTTCCTCTGACAGAGCATTAGCGTCAACACAAATATTTGCCAACTGAAGAATTAAGAGGAGAATGTTGCTGTTAACTTGGTTGTGCAGGTGTGCCTAATGAGCAGGAAGGGAAAAGAAGAAATCATAAAGAAGGGGGTGAAAAAAAAAGAAGCAAAAGAAAAAGGGGGAGAAGTCAAAGAGAAAGAAGCCAGAAAAAAGAGAGGAAGAAAGAAGTCAAAGAAAAAAGAAGTCAGAAAGAAAAGACACGAAAGGAAAAGTGAAGGAGGAGAGAGAAGAAAAGAAGAGTAAAGGAGAAGAGAGGAAAGAGAAGATAGAAAAGGCGGAAAAACATCAAGATAGATACTTTACTTTAATATAGGAAACTAATTCAAATAATAACAATGGATATACAATAAACACAAATATTGATAACAATTGGTGGCTATAATAGAAGAGATGATGTTTACTTTTGACTTCTTAACTTATTTACTTACAACACAAATCATATCAGCCAAACTTTCCCTACCAATGATCCCTTTCAAGTTCTAATCTAAATGCACTAAATGTACATACTATTTTACCATTTACAGTTCATTATATTTTACTGTCCATTATATAGATTTATACCGGTCCATTGGCCTTAATGAGTAGAGTGTTCGCCAATAGTCCAGGAGACCAGGGTTCAATCCCAGGTCAAGTCATACCAAAGACTCAAAAAATGGTACTTGATGCCGACTTGCTAAGCACGCAGCACTTATAAGGTGAGGATCAAGGGTAAAGTGAAGCAATCCTGGGAATGGAGTAGCACCCTCCCCTACACCTCAATATAGTAGCTATTGAAAAGGGAACCTTCAGGTCATCCTCGACTAAGGTCGCCAACTTATATAGATTTAACTATATTTTGCAATGTCTCTATATTGATAGTAATAAAATCATATACAGTTGCTGGGGAAAATAAACAAACTGCTGTGTGGTCAACAAACACTACATCAGATAATGACTCTGGGATTAGGCATGATTTCAAGGCCAAATCAACATAGGAATGCACATGTACAATTATAAGGCCAAAACAGACTGATCAGAAGAATTATCAACAATATTTATAAGACTATAATGACTAACACTAGGTGATAAGGTGAACATAGTGACATTTTGTAAAAAAAGTCTATTCCTCAACAATTAATTTTTTTTGTATAAACATGTTTGGTTAAAGAGCAAATCTGAAGTGTCCCAAAGGGATGTACAGAGAGGAGTAAGGTTTTTTTGTCCCTAACATGTTTCATTAAGATTCCCCACAATAAACTACTTTGATAGGTAGGTGGACAATTACATCCAATAGACCAATTTGCAATCAGTATGACCTTGTTAATCTTCTCTCAAAGAAATGGAAAACGAGATCAACAAAAAAGCACTGCCAATGGTATAATTTGATTTGGCTTATTTGTTTAACATCATATCAACTCTTTATGGGTTATCTAATGCCAAAATTTGATTTGTTTGTAAATGATTGTAATAACTAAATTTTCAATGTTCCATAGCATTTTTTCTTTTGAATTGGACTTTTTATTTGCCTATAATCATTTGTTTATATCATATTCTCTTCCTATAATTTGCACACAATTACATGGTTTCAAGTGTATCTAAAACTAATTTATATACAATTATAATTTCAAATAATTATTCCTATTTTATAAAGATTTGTTTACAGTTACATCGTTTCAAGTAACTAATAATAATAATAATAATAATAATAATAATAAATAATCCTTAGCAAACAATTATAGCTTCAAGTTTCTTAATGAAAATAATTGCACACAGTTATATGGTTTCAAGTATTCCTTTATAATGCAAATAAATTGTAAACAGATCTATTTAACCCATTGAACCTGGGAGTAATGGTAATGAAGGAATAATCCACTCTCCCCAGAGCTGCAGAATTGGAGTCTCACTACTGTATGCAGTTTAATATCATATTAAAGAGACCACTTTTTTTTTTTAGGGTTCTAACATCTACAGAAGATGCAGTTGATGTCTTCTAAAACTGGCCGACAGAGCTACAGGATATAAAGGTTACCTAGGAAGGCTATCTAATGATTGTTAGTGATTTTGATTCTCACTAGCATTGTGCTAAACTAAGCTAAGCTGAGTAGATGACAGCTAAAAAGCACTGTCCCTATAAAATCTGTCATCTTAAAGAGATACAAATACTTACAAGTACAAAAACACCAATAACAACAGCAGATTCTATTTAAGAAAATAGCTGATGGCTGTTTATTGCAACAGCTGTTAAGATAGTTAAACACTAAGAATTTATAGTCATTCATTCATTCAGCTATCTATCTATCTATGCATGTAAGTCTTGCAGTGAGGATATACAGATGTCTGTGAGCTATAGAAGAAAAACAAACTTTAGTTTGATGCTTATTTTGGTAAACAGGTAAACATTACTTGTTTCCTAAAACTCAGAAATCAGTACCAGAGGTAAATAAAATATTTATAAAGACTGAAGTGAGGAAACTCATAATAACATGGTCAGTGAGAGGTGCTTATTATAGCGATTAAATTGAGCAGAAATACTAATAAGCAACACATTGATTTTAAGCAAAGTGAACAGATACTACACTGATCCAAGGCAGAAAAATTTATCAAAATAATCTTACAAAAAATCTTTGGGATCCTGCTAGTAAATAAATATAACTTACAAGCTATACCTGTGAAACTTCCATAGAATGCATGTATAATAATTATGTAAACTTATGCAAATCAATTTCTATTTTTTAAAATTTATATATATATATATATATATATATATATATATACATACATATATATTCATGTGAAAAAAATCAAATATATCTGATTTTCTGAAGTAAGTATATATATAAAATAGCAAAGAAAAAAACCTTGAAAGTAAAAACTGAAGATCCAGTTTTGTAAAGTAACTAACTTTTGTATTTATTTCATTTTTGAGAAAAATAAAAATTTACATTGGTGGTTCCATTTACAATAAGGTTAATGTTGCTAGTTCAAGAATAAAGGTATTGCTAACAAGAACATGGAAGCCCAGACTAATTATAAAATCTCTAGAAAAAACAAAAAACAATCAAAAACAAAAGAGTTTATAATTCCTTTTCCATCTTTTTTTTTTTTTAACTTTCCTGTTTTGATAACTTAAAAAAGATTAGAAAAGAATAGTAAAACAATTATTCATTTTCAATTTCATTTTTTCACATAATCAGTTTTGTTGTTTTAATTTTTAAATCAAAATAGGCATAAAAAATCACTAACTTTGTTAGTTATATAGAAGGCTGTTTGAATGAAGAATAAGTGGTTGTTTTTGGTGCCACAATTCTATGTGCAATCCAAATTCCAGATAAACAAACACAAAGATTGACACAGCAGTTATGTGTGTGAGAGAGAGAGAGTGAGATCATTAACCAACTATTCATAAGCATACCAACCACTGAAGTAAATGAATGCAAAGACTATATATATATATTGACTGCATAATTACCCACTGTAAAAGTACTTAATTTCACTTTCCATCAATAAAACATAATATTCCAAATGGAAGTTGATCTTTTTGGGAGGTATAAGCCATCCAAGTTTTGCATTTATCAAAGTATTTTAGTAAGGAAAGTGGAGGAGGGGCTAATGAACTTAAGATATTTCTTAGTGTGGTGACATTTTTATAAATTTATTTGTGACAGCTAATTAGTTAGTTTTTTCCCCTTAAATTAGATTTGATTCCATTTTGTATATTAATTAGTATGTCTGGCTTTCTAAAATTTTACTTTCAAGTGTCAAGTTTATAATACAAAAGGACTATTTTAACTTCATCTATGAGTAGACATAATTCTGTTTCAAGTCTAGCATTTGGCTGAAGACTCACTATATAGTGAAATCTTAGTAAATAAAATTAAAATGTAGGACTACAAACATTGAAACTGAAAACGATAAGTACTGATCTGGCAAAACACTTAACTAGTTATGTACCAAGTGCTAAAAATCAGTCAGCAACAAAAGAGAGGAATAGAGGAGTTAAATCTTATATATATATATATATATATATATATATATATATGTGTGTGTGTGTGTGCAGCAACCATTTTTTCATAGCAAACAAGTTATTATATAAAACAGACAGAAAACTGACTAATATATATATACATACATACATACATATGAAATGTTTATCATCAATTTGCTTGGAAGAATTCTTTTCTTTTTTCAGAGATAAGATTTCTAAATAGTTATTAACCATGAGTCAGTAATATTGTATAGTTGCACCACTTGGACTTTAATGAAATGCTGAGAGAAAAAGCTAGGTGAGAACTACACAAGGATGCTGTATGCTTTACAGCCCCTTATGTTCCATCTTACAAACCACCTAAGTAAGACAAGCATGTCAAACTGGACACTGCTGAAAAAGTAAATACAAATTCATGTGACATTCTCTTATTGACTCCAACACACTGACACACAAGTGTTGGTTAACCAGCAAAAACTTACATTCAATAAATGATTCATCAGCTGTGTAGAGTACAGGCCAACAAGGACAGATGGTAAGAGAGAGAGAGAGAGAGAGTCAAGAGAACCCATACTTTCAGCATGTCTACATGAGGATGAGGACCTATATGCATTGCTGTAGTTAGCAAACTTCTCTTGTAGATGAATGATAACAAATTGAATTCTCCATTTCTCAAGAAATGTTAACAGATCAACATTTTAATCCCAAATCTATCTCAACTGGTGCTTTTAGGATAATTTCAAAGTGAAATGAGTTAATAATACTATCAATATATGGTCTGATTACAATTGTATGAATAGAGATAAGCTACTAAAGTGTTCTTTGATTAACTGAGGATACATAATTGGTTATCTGGTTCATTTCATCAATGTTATTAACAAGTAATCCAAGATCTAGACATCCATCAACAGGTAATAAATAAAATGTTGTCAATACCAACAGTTATCAAGAATCAATACTATTACTACATAATTCACACAAAACTGCTAACAAAGTATTAAAAATGAAATTCAATTTGCACAACAAGCAAGATACATCCATAACTTATAACGAAAATAGGCATATGCATGCTAAACTATTTTTCTTTAAAGAAAAAGAGCTATTTATCAATTGTACTTAATGCTTAACACATCTAAGATGTTTTTAAAATAATTTAACAAAAAAACATTAAGCTAATTAGACAGTAAATCTTAAGATACAATTGAAAACACTTAGTTTAATACTTCCTATATATATATCATCATCATCATCATCATGTCGTGCCGCCAGCACGGATATCCCTGACCCTCTCTCGTCACTTCTCCCTATCATTCATCGCTTCTGGCAGGTCCTCAGGGCTACATCCCGTATCCTCACATAGCAGCTGTATGTATGGTCGAGCTGGTCGCCCTGCTTTTGCTTGGCCATATGCGGGGGTCCATAGGAGTACATCATTGATGAGCTCGTCCTTGCTTCTCCAGCAGTGTCCTGTGTGTCTGGTTCATCTAACTTGTATAGTTTTCATGATGGGACTACACAAGAATGTTGCGAGCAATATTGACAAGTCCTATATATATATATAGCATTTTTTTAAAAAGACTTACCAGTACTGTTTCAGCAAGTTTTTTTTTTTAATTATTATCAGGTAAATTTTATCAGGTGCCAGGTCTTTTGTTAGTTTATTAGCTGCACTGTTAGGAGTTGAAGACAAGTAATGTACCCCCATCTTGTGCACACCCCCAATCTATGTAGTTATTTAATACTTGGTCATGGAATTTTAAAAAAAAGATGTTTTCTAGTAAAATTTTAATTTTTTTTCCAGAAGAAATAGATGTTCTTTTTCTTCCTACATATGAATGGATATATGCTAGACTATGTTCTCTAGTAGGGCCAAAGTAAGTAAAGTTGGCGACCTTAGTCAAGGGTGAGCCAAAGGTTCCCTTTTCAATAGCTACTAAACCAAAGTGTAGGGGAAGGCACTACTTCATTCCCTGGATTGCTCCACTTTACCCTTGATCTTTACCTTCCAATACTGAATATTAAGCAAGGTGGCATCAAGTACCATTTTTTAGGGTCTTTGGTATGACTCGACCGGGGATTGAATCCTGATCTCCCAGACCACTGGTGAACACTCTATTCATTAGCCCAAAGTATTTGTATAATAATTTCAGAAAAAGAAAAAAAAGAAAAACATTTGGGGGAACATTAAATGGTAAATTACGTTGATTTATGTAAGTCTGTATCAACTTTTAAGATAAGAAATGATAAGTAAAAACACTGACAATTAGGATCCCAAATCCAAACCTGTAATTGACCTATATAAGTTTTGTATTAGGTTACAAGTCATAGGTATCTTACACTGTATACCATGTATACAAGGGTGGGGTAGAAAATTCAGAGTATTTTGATCAGCCTATAAACTTTTTAAGCAACTCAGGTTCAAATTCTGGATAAAGCTCTTTGCTGATGTACATTTTCTTTTTCAAGTAGAGGAATTATAATGTGAATTGAATTACCATGACCAGAACACCTGCGTGCGACATACAGAAACACTGTACAGCTGTTTCAACCTTAATAGGTCTCATCAGCAGTGTATACTGTGATCTCCCCCACTGGAGATTGAACCAGTGACCACAGAATGCAAAGCTGAAACTCTACCACTGACCACCAATGCACATCACACACAAGTGATGCCAAATCAACCAGTCATGGTAATTGAGTGGCCAATTAACCTGAATGTGTCTTGCAAGTTACATCCATACTCTTTACAGAAGATACGGTCTCCTTCAGGGCCATGTCTTCCCAGGAGGATTGGAAATATGCATTCACATAATTATTATAACATCAAGGGTAAGGATATAGATCTTAGTTTTTCTTTATTAAGTAGAGGAATTATATTGTGAATTGAATTCACAAGGCTCTTTGCATTTCACTTTCTCACTATTGCCCTTGGGAAAGGCATAAATTTATCTCTTCTCCTACCATCTGGGTTCTTTAGCCTTATTGCAGCAATCAGTCTAGAAGGAAATTTCTTTCTGATTTCAAACTATTTGTACTCTACTTAAAAAAAAAGGACCTTGTGTCACATCCTACTATAGGAGAAGAGTAGGATAAATACAAGGGTCTTTTTTTTAAATTTTAAATATGCATCAAGTCTTCAAATCTAACTGGGTAAACAAATACCTGTAGGTTTCTAAATCAAGAATCATTAACATCCCAAAATGTCTTCCTCATATTGAAAGAATCACAATGCTTCTATCAGAAATTCTTATGTTTCATCAAGTAAAACAATTTATAAATATGGTAATTTCCATTAACAGGAAAAATCTAAATCACTAGTTCTTATCAACTCCTTCATGAAATACTTGAACTCTTACTGGTCCCAAGGTGTGTATAATAACTAAATATAAATAGACATATATCTTCCATATCACATTATGGGATTCCACACTAAACATTTAAAATTGTTGTTTTGTGAATATCACTCTTGAAATAAAAGGACACGAGACGTGGAAATCATGAGAAATGAACAAAAACATTGAACATAAATCTGGATGTTCAATTTTATTGAAATATAGTATGATAAAAGAAATATATCAGATGAAATATATGGAACTATTTGGAGAGGAGAATTTGTTTATCATCATTTGGTAGTATTAGTCTATTTTTATTTCCCAATGTCATCTTTTTCAACTTTGGTGTTCAATTCTTGACCAGCCATCATGTTTATCATTCTCCTCACTTCTAGACATTTATTAACACCTTGGATGGTCCAACAACCCTGATTTAAATGAAATATACTTGAAATCTATGATAATTTCTTTTTATTATAAAAACTGCTATGGATTTATGCTCAAATTTGAGAACTGACTGTATTTTTTACTAATAAAACTGAGATAAAAAAGCAGTCTATTTCACAAAGACATTGATAATATGAAATAAACATTGAAATATTTAGAAAATTTGCTTTTTCCAAGGCTATTACTTTATTATCTTAAATATTTCTGGTAGAAATGTTCTTTCTTTGTAAATAGTTAAGAACTTATGGAAAATATCTACTTTAAAATATGCATATAGTAACACAAAATCCACAAACCATTAATAAAAAAAAAGACCTCATTAAAGCTGAATATGGAAGGCATTTGAGGAATATCAGATTTCACAATGAGTTCAAAGTAATTTCCAAGAATTAAAAATACAAAAAAAAAAAAAAACTTTTTTATTCAAAAGTGGTTCAGTTTTTAAAATGGTAAGTGACTTTTGCATATAATGCATGTACATATTAGAAACCAAGTTTATAATTTACTTATATAAATACAGTCATCACTTGTTCTGCTTATTGACATTGTGCATTCAACATGTTCTTTCAAGAATGTCAACAGCACAAAGATTTTAGCATATCATTTTAAAAGCCTAAAATGAGGGAACCCTTAAAATAATATAATTTGAAGAAACACAGAAATCTGGAGGTAGAGAAAATCATAAGAAAATTCTTATATAACAAATTTGAAATAATTAAGTTGGAATGAGGTGAAAGAACATTAATTTCCAAATATAACATTAGGCCTTTTAGACTGGTATAACCCATATATATGGTATAGGACTGTGAAAAAGTAATAAAGTAATTTTTGGTTTTTCTTTATGGGCTGGTGGGCTCACTCCCACCCTGAATTTCTGACTGAAAAATAACTGAAAATGTAAAATAGTTTAATCTTATTTAATAATATGATAGGCTGCTGCATTGTTGCTAGTCAATACTAATGTAGAAACAGTGATCCCCCAGCCAGAATTCAGGTGACTGGGTATATGTAATTCTAGGTAGTGGTACATACCAGTTGTTCAGGTTCTAAGGGTTAATTCCTCGGTATAAGGGCAAAATTATTATAACAAACAGTACATTTAATTCTCAGAGGGTGCTATATAGTATTATGTGAATTATGAAAGATAAAACTAATTTATAAAAAATATTCAAACTTTATAACAACTTCTATTTTTAAAATTGATTAAGAGGAAGTGACTAATATTAAAAAAAAAAAAAAAAAAAAAAAAAAAAAGCTGAAAAATTATCCATATCTATTTTATAAGATAACAAAATACTACTAGTTGGTCACTAGAGCACCTTAACATAAATTGCTCCATAAAGAACAATTTTTTTCTTTAATATTAAAGTCATCAAAAATGCTGAGTTCATGTGGAAATCTGATGGGTGGAGGGAGAAAAAAAAAAAGTTTAAATGCATTCACCAGTTCTATTCATGGTGTACATTGCTTTCTGAAATGGTTTAAATACTTCACTGAAAGTAATTGCTGTTGTTAGCAGAAATTGTTCATACAAAGCTATTTATACATTAAAAAACACTGTAATAATAAAATGCAAGGCCAATTTCAGCATTATTAAAAGTACAAACTTTTTAGTAGTCACTTAGCAAATCAAAATTAATGTTTCTGAAAATTAAAATGGAATACTATATACTAAAACAGATAAAGAAAAGAAAAAAAATGCATAATCTAACTTCTGAAAGTCAGTGTAAGAGGAAATTATTTTTCTTTCATAGATAACCAACAAGTGTCCTTGTGTGTCCAGACATGGTAACAGCTGGTTAGCAGTGAAGAACAATGCTATGACTTGGTCAATTTTGATAGAACCAGAGCAGGCAGAACCCTCTGCAATCATGCAAAGAGTGGAGTGGTTGTAAAGATTACTTTATGGAAAAATAAATAAAAAATGAAAAAACAATAAAAAATCCTCCCCGTACACTGACATTAACAATAACTTTAACAGAAAGAAGTGTGAACTTTTTTTTTTCAATTTACACACTAACAACTTATAACACAAAATGATAAGATATATAATCTTGAAAATAAACTATTTTTAATATCTACAAGAAAAAATACCCTAGGTACCTCTCATGGCATAATGGTTAAGTTAGACTAGCAAACCATTCTTAGTGAGATCAATTCTCCCTGGGAGGTCCTGATACTTTTGACCCTGAGTATAACTAAGTTGAAATTAGTAAATGGCTATGAAAAAAACAGGTTGAGAGAGAATATATATATATTACAACAGTGTATGGTTGTCACTATCTCACTCGGTGGGTTTGTGGCAGACCAAATGTGGTATAATTTGGAGAGTGCTCAATGTTTGTAATAGAGCTATTGTATAATAATAAATAAATATTAGTTTTTATATAAATCAAATATCATGGATGCTGATCTGCAACTACTGGTTTCATGCAGTCTTTATATGACAATCATTAGGCAGAGAAAGAAAGATTCTGGAGAAATTGAAAAAAAAAAAAATCCAAAAATACAGTCTACATTAGAATTGTGCATAACTCATATTGTGTGTGTGAAGATTATATTGGCGTATTGTTGTGTGTGGTTGTATTTGTGATTGTTAGTATGTGTATGGGTATGATAATACGTGTGCCACATGGCAGATTTGAGGCTATCTCCTTAATTGTAGTGATGTGTAGTGGACACCAATACTATTTCCTCCACAACCCCACCCAACTCCTTCATGAATAACCCCACAACCTACTCGATGCACTGTAACATTTTCCTCCATTGAACCTTTAAATCCATCTCCAAACACCCTCACCACCTGTTGATAGAATGTTAGCCATGATTTCATGATTGATAGAAGTATGTCTTAATACAGTATATTTACCATATTCTTTACTTACATACCATCAAACATTACAATAACATATACATGATATAGCATAAACACAACATAGGCAACAAATACAAATCATTAAAACGTACATATTGCAATTTAACACAGAACATATTTCAACATACAAATACTAGTATTGCATAATACACCATAATATATAACTATATACCATGTCTTTTAACACCGTGATATTCCCGCCAAACCTATTAATTCTTACGTTTTAGATCCTGCATCCATTTCCATCTATTATACTTACATGTCAAATCAAAAAATTCATTTGCTTCATAATGTAATGATGATGATAAATTTGCTCCTTAGTTAAATAATTTTTTTTTATTTGGCTAAATCCCCAACTGTCTTGTGACTTTCACAACACATCACTATACTTATAATCAGGAGACAACCTCAAATCTGCCACGTGGCACATGTATCATCATACACACACACATACTTAAGAGTTATACACAATTTTAACAAACATTCTTTTGACAGTATTTTTGGATTTTTTCAATTTCTCCAGAATCTTTCTTTGCCTGATGATTGTCGTATAAAGACAACATAAAACTGGTGGTCGCAGATAAGGATCCATGTTATATATATATATATATATATATATATATATACACACAAAATGTATTGAGATGAAAAATATACCAGGTCTTCAGAGGATGATTCTGAAGACCTTGTGTTTTTTCATCTCTACATTTTCATACTGTCAGATTTATTTCCAGTTTTTGGATGTGCACATGGCATAATGGCTATTGTAATAAAGAAACTGACTTAATGAGTGGAGGTAAAATCCTGGAAGACACTGAATGTCTCACTTCATGCTATTGCCCTTGGGAAAGGCATGAACCCTCTTTCCACCTCAAAGATACAGGTACAATAGTAAAACAGGCTGTGCTCTCTAACCTTAGTAGGGCAACCAGTCTCAGAGAGGGAAAAACTCTGGGTTCAAAATCTGAAAATTGTTAAGAGAAACATTAGTACACTATCCTTATTATCAGCTCATCCAAAGTATGGTTGGCCCTACACAAACTTTCAGCACGACAAACAAGATAACTTGTATGAGCTGAAATATTGACCACTGGTTATAACACAAAGAGCCATAACAAAAAATATGTTTGTTTATGTCTATCATAAGTAACTATCTGAATTAAAAACATTGAGTTAAACATATTTTGTAATTACCAATGGATTCTGTCTAGTTCAATTGTTTTATATCATTATATCAGTGTTATTTTAAAATTAGACATAGGAGAAATATTTAGTCTATACCAAGAAGTCTAAAAAAAAAATTAAATAAATAAAAATCTAAAATCAAACCAATGAAAAATAACATTTAATCTGATACACAAAGATCAGATAAAGCTATTGATTTTAGAAAAATGGATTTTGCTTGATATAATATTGTTCAAATGACAACCTAAACAAAAGAAAAAGTCTCCTTTATCTGTTACACTTTTATCTTCATCTACTCTTTTCTGTTCCCACTCTATCTACAATGTTACAAGTAGATCTGGTGAATAAGAATAGTCTACAAAGGTTTATGATGATAATAATTACAAAATCTGTTAGCCTTGGCATCAGCGGCTGAACTTCCTAGTCTTAAAAAAAACCCCAAAAACTGAGTATCCTTAAAGATATGAATTAATCTGAGATTTTGAATAAAGTACAAAAATAAAGATAAAAAAGAAAAGAAAGATCTGCTTGTGTAAATTTCAAGCAAAATGCAAAACAGATTTTTAGCATCAAAGATAAACTCAATGAAATGTTTTCACAAAGATTAAAGCTTTTAATACTTCATTATAACATCAACAGCAAAGAAACCCAATCTGTATTGAGCAATATTTTCATGGCAAAAAGAACTGACTTTTAAAAGAGCCAATGATTAGGAATTCTATGAAAAGCATTCAAGTCTTCCGTGTTTGATTATGAATAATCACAAAATATTGCTTTTCAATTATTTGTAAAGGAATATGAATTTTTCTTTTCTTTACCAAAATCAATGTTTAAAACTTTAATGTTTATGAAATGAATAAGTTCACATCACAAGTTTTTCATTTAGGACCCCCCACTCCAACAAAACAGCTAATTTAAACAAAATGTCTTTAACCAAGATAGAAACATGTCAGATGATTATATATATATATATATATATATATATATATATATATACACACACACACACACACACACACACACACACGTGTGTGTGTGTCCTGGTAGTGGGTTTGCAATAGTTGAAGATGGAAAACTAAAACATAATTAAATATTTTTCATTTATTTCATATTTAGTCATACCAAGATGTTTTATCTAAAATTAGAATCCAGCTATAATAAAACTGGTAGGAGAAATATCTATTTACAATTTACAAAGTATAGCTTAAATCTGGCATAAAATCACAAGTATTGAGCACCTAATGAGAAATGGCCTCATTATTTTGAGGCTGATTGAGCTTTGAGAGTATCTTGTTAAATATTACAACCAATATACCCTGATGGAAATATTTCAGCTAATTTTGATAAAGGACTGGCAAAAGTATTCTGCACTACACTATTAAAAACATGTCTTGTCTCTCCTTTAATAGAATCAATTTTTTTCTTCTATCAGTGTTAAATATAAATTAAAAATTCAGTTTAGAATAGTGAATCTTACCTGTAATTTCAATATGAACAACAGTAAGTATATATTAAGTAAACACATTTGCCAAAAGATGTGACATAAGGTCAATTTTCAAGTAGAACAAAGCTGATTCAAATTAAGAATTTTCCTTTGCCTGGTTGCCTAACTAACGCAAAAAAAAACAAACCCCGTCTAGTTAGTATAGATAGAGAGAGAACAGATAGATTCATGCCTTTCTCAAGGGCACAAAGTGAAATGCAAACAGCTTCATCTGGGATTTGAACTCGGGTCAAAAATTCTATTTCCTATGATGATAACTGTTACATTAAGTAGCTTCCTGAAAAATGGTAATATCATAAGAATATATATATCAACAATCCCATCATCCTTTTTTTTCTTTTTAGTCTACAGAAGGACTCAGGATTTCCCCAAGGTATGTAAGACTGCCATGCTGATCAATGCTGATAGGAAGGTTGAATTAAGAGAATCAACTAGACCAGTAGCCCAACCAAAGCTACAGGGCCTAGTTTATTTGACTATTCACCCATGACTAGCAAGGAGAAAATATCAATTTGTGCCTTTCTCAAGGCCATCGGAATGAAATGAAATGCAAATGGCTTTGTTCAGAATTTGAATTCAGTTCAACAATTTTAGTTTCTGCAATGATGAACAGTATACCACATTTGGTGTTTATATTTAGTAAATATACTTTGTTGAAAAACCTTTTCAATAAAACTAAAATGAATTTTTTTTCTTATTTCATTGCTAGTAAAGTAAATTCTCATTGTTTGAAACAACATATTTAAGAGAGAACATTTTGTGACCACCACTAATTCTTCAAAGATTTATTTCTATTGTTAGGGATTACCCCCCGCCCCAATCAATATCTAAGTATAAAAGTTCAGCTGCAAGAAATAAACATGAAAATTAAGATTATAATGCTATATTCATAAATAAAGTAAAGTAAAAGTAAAGTTAGCGACCATAGTCGAGGGTGACCCGAAGGCTCCCTTTTCGATAGCTACTACACCAAGGTGTAGGGGAGGGCGCTACTCCATTCCCTGGATTGCTCCACTTTACCCTTGAACCGTACCTTATAATGCTGAGTGTTAAGCAAGGTGGTATCAAGTTCCATTTTTAAAGTCTTTGGTATGACTCGACCTGGGATTGAACCCAGATCTCCCGGGCCATTGGCGAACACTCTAATCGCTGGGCCATAAATAAAGAGCACTCATTATCAGTGATAGAGTAGATCTAGACACTATCCAAGTTATATATATATATATATATATATATATATATATATGTATATTGCATACTAAGACAACAAATCATTAAGAATCTTCAGTTGAAAACTGCAGAGAATTTTTGTTTTAGGATCTTTAAGTGGAAGATGTTCACATCTTATTATTTTCTTTATGTCTGGGTTGAGGTGGTGAAGAAAGAGGCTCATACTAGTCCAAGTGCTTTCAATCATTTCACTGGTCGTCGTCAGGGATTGTGTTTAATTGTTGCTGTGAGTTTTTATATCATCTAGAATGGGGTTTAAAAATAAGACACACTTCCCCAAAACTTTCCTAAACCAAACCAATGAAGTTTATAAATTTACATGCCTATTTCAAGAGTGTCTCTTGGAAAATGACACAAAAGTTAAAACCTACATTGGCCATACAACAACTACACTCTCTCGACGCCTTATGCACTACCTTTCTGACATAAGTGCCATAAAAAAGCATCATAAAAATGACAAACCATTACAAAGATACTGACAAACTCAAATCCTCCAGTATAAGATAGATCCTCATTAATAATACAAAAATCATGTATGAAAATAACAATAAAAATCACCAAAACAATAAGCATAAAAAATAACCTATTATAAATAAAATAGCATTCAACAGAGGTATTAACATATCAAACATATTCAATAACTAACCCTAGCACCCCTCCTAACAAAATGAGCCAACAATATATTATAAAAAACAAAACAAAAAAACAACCCATTTCAAATAATATAAAAAATCATAGCAACAAACAATTAAATACAATTCCTGTGGATGACCAGCGAAATGGTCGAAAGCACTTGGGCTAGTATTGGGCACTTTCTTTACAACTCAAATGTCTTCACTTAGATATATATATGAATTCCATCTGATGTGCTTGAATAAGTGAAATAGATCTGTTATGGAAATGAACACTATTTCTAAATTTATTTTTTTAAATGTACATATATAATATATAAATTCTTAATAACAAAGAGAAACAACATAGAGAATTATCCAGAAAAGTTTGCTTTTCATGTATAAAACTTATGCAAAAAGGGTCCTAGGACTGAACTCCTAATAATCACAAGAATGGAGAGGGAAAAATGTAGATAAGTTACTGACTCTTCATCTGTCTCCAAATATAGCAGTAGTGAATTTGATTTCTCCAATGTTTACGCCAAAGAAAATGCAACTTAGATCAGTCTGATGTTGAAAGCAAGATTTTAAAATAGAACCTTGTATTATATACATATTTTAACATACTCTTCTAGAGCTTCCCTTTCTTGCCATTTTTATTTATTTATAGTCAAGGTCTCATAACAGTGCAAGCATATATAGTTAATTGGCATTTGAAGTAAATTGTAATCTGACAGTTTAGATGTAAGCCACCACAAATACTTTTCTTGTATTTCACCATTTTGAGAATAATTATGTTTATTGCAATTTGGAGTCAAAAGGATACAATTTAACACTATGTCCTCTGTCCTATAATATTGTCACAGATGTATTTTATGCATCAAAAGTAACAAATATATATGTAACACAGAACTATATACATAACATAAGTATATAAATTGCATTTTTGTTAGAGATTGTTTGTGTTCCTATCTCACTAGATGTCTCTTACTTGTTAAATCTAAATAACTAAATAGCTCAGAAAATAATCAAACATTTATCTGCCTATATATTAAAAATAATTTTAATTATATATTATAAAACAGTGTATGGTTATCACTATTTCACTTGGTGTGTTTGTGGCAGACCAAATGTGGTATAATTTCGGAGAGTGCTCAATATCTATGATTGAGTTATAATAAGATAATAATAATAAATAAATATATATTAGTTCTTATATATATTTATTTAGTAGCATGGATGTTTACCTGCGACTCAGGGTTTCATGCTACCATATTTTGACCATCATCAGGCAGTGAAGAAAGATGCTTGAGAAATTGAAAAAATACAGTCAGGCCTAGGTTGAGCTTTTTATGACTATTGTTTGTGTGTGTATGAGTAAAATTTGTATTGGAGATTGTTACTCTGTGTGTGTGTGTGTGTGTGTGTATAATGATACATGCATCTTGTGGCAGGGTTGAGGTTGTCTCCTGGATATCATTGTAGTAAAATGTAGCACAGGTTCTTATGACCAAATAAAATGGTTTTGTGTGTGTGTGTGTAGTGATGATTTTAACAAAGGAATGAACTATCATCATCATTGCATTATGAAGAAAATAAATTTTGATTTGTAAGCATAATAGGCAAATGGCCTAGTGGGTAGAGGGTTCGCCAATGGTCCGGGAGCCCTAGGTTCACTTAACACTTAGCAATATAAGGTATGTATCAAGGGTAAAGTGGAGCAATCAAGGAAAAAGAGTAGTGCCCTCCCCTACACCTTGGTGTAGTAGCTATTGAAAAGGGAGCCATCTGGTTGCCCTTGACTATGGTTGCCAACTTTACTAGAAAGGTAAAATATATAATGGGATATTATGCAATATTAGTATTTTATGTTGCTTTGTGTTAGGCGAAAAATCTAACATAAAACAACATGAAATACCCCAATGATATATCTTTCAAAAACATTATTCTAAACAATGTCACCCTAAATTTGTAAGTGGTTTGAAACACTATTGTAATTTTATTTTACTAAAGAATTTTTTTTTAAATATATAACTGGGTTCAAGTGGAGAGACACTCAAAACATCGAAAGTATTTTCCCCATTACTTTCAAAGCTTTTGGACTTGCATCCTTACTACAAAGAGATGATTTTTATGAGATATTCAGTAAAAGATTGCTCAATTTTTGTTTAAGCAAATTTTATTTTTGCGAATAACTTTTTTCATAAAGAAATATATTGAAGAAAAAAAAGATAGCAATATGTAAAAAGATTTTAAAATGTTCCAATCTTTTGACAAATCTTTCACGAAAAATATACCTAAAAAAGAAAATACTCCTATTTAACAGCCTATTAACCGTGTTTTAGTTTTAACACAATAACTAATGGAAATTGTAGACCTTTTCCAGACCATATCTTTTATGTCTTTGAGTTTGAGGCTCTTGTTCAACATCAAACTACTTGGATAAACAAACTTTTCCCGATCATTGAATGACAAATATAAGCAAGTTTCAATGCCTATTAAATCGGGAGGAGAAAAATCTTGTTGCTGATAAAAATATTTAGATAAATCTCCATATTAAATTCTATGACAAACTAGAAGATTCAAGAGCCCACTGATACTTCTATTTAGAAAGAAATGAATTATAATTAGCATTAAATAGTTATCTCCATTAATTATCCATAGTTGGGATGAGAGCAGATGGACTCATGCCTTTCCCAAGGGCATTAGCACAAAATGAAATACAAACAGCTTTGTCCAGGTTTTGAAGTCAGGTTAAAGTTCCCATTTCCTAAGATGTTACACTAAGATGTGTATGTAACATCCTCATTGCCATGTCCTGATATTAAAAATCTGGTATACAAAAAGAAAAAAATAAATAAACAGCCATGTTTGTCTCTTCTCATCATTAAGTTCAGGTATTTATGATTTAATTTATATATTTCATACAATACTGATTAAGTACCCTTTCTTCCTCCAGCTTGCCAGTATGAGTTATTTTGCTCCTTCATTTTAATATTTAACCACTTAAGAGGAAAAAGAAAATTCACTATGTTACAATCCCTGTCTTGAACTATAGGCGGTAAGAATCCACTATTTTAACACAATACATTTAAAAATCCAGGTTATTGTTTGTTATCTTCTATACATTTGATTAACAAATAATCCCATCCTATGACATATTTTACTTTGATCTTTTTGGTTCTGGTCAATTTTCATTATCAAGTAGACTAAATATTAACAGGATAAAACAAACATGTTTTTCTTCACCATACTAGATGGTAAGATAGCTTCTTCTACTACTACAACTAACACTAGTATTATGATTACCATTACTATAATAATAATAATTATAATAATGATAATAATTAAACATTCCTTATTTTTGCATACAAAGTTATAACAACATAAATGTTAAATGTATTTAGTAATTGGAGAAACAAAATGGCTAAACAAACAAATTAAAGAAACAGTTTGTGACTGCTACAAATTGGGAAGGGAAAAAGTTTGCATTATGGTCCTCCTTATGGAAGAATTTTGTAATATCCCATTTATAGTGACTAATGGTCCTGGTTAAAGGAGGTAAAATGCTATGAATGAAAATCCCAATAGTAAATTCAGTAGTTCAAAATAGGATAAATGTTACCAAATTAAATAGAAAATAAACTGCTTCCTTCCAATAACCATCTCTCTAAAAAAAATTTTCTTTTCTTTTTTTTATTAGTTTGAACCAAAAGCCTTTGAAGTATAGAAGTCTAAAAAATCATTTTCTTTTTCTTGACAATCAACTCAACATGTGGTGTAAGTTTAAGATTAAATTTGATCTTGGTGAATCAAAACATTTTAGTCCTTTTCTCAAACAGTAAGTCATGTATATTTTGTCAGTTGGATTCCAGATCAGCCAAATTGCCAACTTTTTTTTACAGCTTTACTAAAAGAGTCAATGGCAGTCAAAAGTTAAAAAAAAGAAGGAAAAAAAAAAAAAAGACAATTTTTTTTTTAATAACCAATGGGAATTGATATATATATATATAGAGAGAGGGTTTATTTCATTTGTACCCCTTAAGTTAGAGGCTTCATAGAAGGAACTAATACAAAAGATTTGGTATTCTTGGTTTTGATCTGTAAGAAAAAGAAAATATTTTCTTTTAAGCTTCTATACTTTAAAATTATGGAAGTGATCTATTTCACAGGGCCTAGCAAAAAAAAAACAAAACAAAAACAACATGTATATATGTATTTATCCAACCAGTCTATCACAAAGTAAATTTCTAAGTAGAGCACAACAGGTTTGAATGCAGAGTTTTCTTTCTCTTGGACTGGTTGCCTTACTCAGGCTAGGGAATCCAGTCTGCCTTACTCAGGCTAGGGAATCCAGTCTGCCTTACTATTTACCCATAGAGGAGTATTCATGCTTTTCCCAAAGATATAAGTACAAAGTGAAATAAAATTAATCTGATCCTGTGTGTGTGTGTGTGTGTGTGTGTGTGTGTGTGTGTGTGTGTGTGTGTGTGCGCACATGCACACACGCAGATTTATGAAAATATTTCCCCTTAGAAATCAAAACATTCAAAGATACTCCAACTATGTATATTAACAAAGTTTGAACCAAAGTGTGCTGAAGAAATGAAGTAGTTTCTGCCTTTCCCGGCAGTAGATATGCAGTACGGAATAGAAATTGTCATATGATTATTTTTAAATTAGTGTTTTTTAAAAGATTGTTTTTTTATACATATAGTTCATGTTCTCATAAAAATTATAAGAAATAAAGATTAAGAGGATAATCAAGGCTATAGTCTGAGACAAAATAGTTTCTTTAACATTAATGGAAATTTTAATAAACAATTTAATATGGATAAAAGTTTTTATTGTCTATTCTATTTGGTAGTATTATATTTTTTTGAGTACATCAAAACTTAACATAAGAGAGAGGCTTCATCCAATGCTCTTAGCAGATGTTATGCGAACATAAACTTGGAATTAAAATTTTAAAAAGAGCAGTTGTCCTGGATTCATTATATCTATATCTGTGAATGTATATGTGGTTTGTTAAGAGGTAAAAAGCTTAGTTAAATGTTTTTTTAACCCACTATAAAATATCTGCAAAGTAATTTGATATAGTAATTGAAATAGGAGTGTTAAAAACAGTTATTTGGATATTATTGCATAACTACTGATTTTTTAGTTTTAAATAATTTTATTCACATTTAATCACTTCTTTTTAAAAAAAAATATTTTCTTTTATAATTAGAACAGACTGAAGTATTCATTCAAAACATAACAGTTTGGAGCTGAGGAAGATCTAAGTCACAAATTAAATTTATGTTAGTGCTTATAGATATGAAAACAATACAGAGATGTATTCTTGCTTCCATTGAAAAAAAAAATTAAAAATTTCAAGTCATTAATAAGGTTAAACTTAATGATATTCAATGTCATTTTGTTATTTTTGTTTGCATTTTTAATGAGAAATGATCACTCTTATATACTGATGGACTTGAACTAGTGTCCTAATCTTTATTCTGTCTGGTCAGTGAGATATAAAATACACTAACAGCAGAAGGGTAAGAACATCCCAACCCAAAAAAGGGGAGTGTCTTGAGTAAGATACTAAAATAAAATGGAGAGGCTACAGTTTTGGAGTTCTGGGGAGTGAGGAGTACTCCATCATTGCTATTTACTCCAAGGTTCACTCTGACCAATACCATCAAAGAGTTGAATAGATCTTTCAAAATCATTTGACATAAAAAATTGTTCATATTAAGAATAGTTACTTGAAGCTATAATTATTCACTAAAGATAATTAGTTACTTGAAACCATATAACTATGAGCAAACAAATGATTATTATTAATAAAAATAATTACTTGAAACCATACAATTATTAGCATTAGCTAGGAATATTTGAAACCATACGATTGTGGGCAAATTATTTGTAATAATTAGAAATACTTGATATAATAACTGTTAAGAAGCTATACAAAAAATGTAAATATAAACCTCTAGGCATAAAATAGCTTGACTGCTGATGAGATAGCTGAAGGTTAAACTTAAACTGTTGTACATGAATTAACTTTAAAATGCAAATTTAGGCTATTTAACAGATTGTACAATTGTAAATGTATCTTATTTTTCATAGTGCTATCTTATTGTTTACACAAGTTATGTAGACTATACTAGATCAATTAAACTTTCTTTCAGAGAGTTAACACCACTTCAATGGTCACAATGAGCAACAAAAGGAAGAAAAGATTTAGATCCCATCGCCACCCAAAAAAAAAACAAAAAAAAATTTCTTTTTACTTATAAAATTATAAAATTTAAGTAAATGTATCTTTTTATTTTATGTTTATGTTATGAATTGCTAGAGAGGACAACAAAAATGTATAAACAAGCTCAAGGTGAGTGAACATAGACATATTCTGAGCTTTAATACTTCTTGTTTGGAAGAAGGTGGATTTTAATTGCAAGTCAACCTGTCTAGGATTATCTAATGTCTTGAGGTTAGAAAATTTCATTCATTATACATTTATATCTACATTTTTGGGTTTGGCTTCTTTGTTTAATGACATATCAACTTTTGTGGGTTATTTAATGCCAAACCCATCTTTGTAGAAGAGTAATGGTACTATTTAATCCATAGCTGGGAGAGAGTATTCATCCAAATGTGTAGATAATAGAATGACTGGAGGTTGAACTTGCTTACTTCAACACTGAAGTGCAGCACTTTAACTATTACACCACAGAGACACTTTTTGTGCAATCGTTTCTAAGGAATTTTTTCGGCACACAATTATATATCAAGCATTCTATATAATACTAATAATTATACTATTTCAAGTAGTTATTTCTACTTAATAAAAGTCATTGGTTTATACACAGTTATATGGTTTCAAATAACTAATAATAATCCTAAGTAAACAATGATAGCTTTAAGTAAGTATTCTTAATACAAACTATTTACAAGTATATGATACCATGTATTCTTATCAATACAAATGATTTGTGCACAAATGTGTTTTTTCAAGTATTCATAATAGTAATAATCATATGGTTTCAGGTAATTATTTCAGCTTAATAATAGTAATTTCTTTGCATAGAGATATATGGTTTCAAGTAACAAATAAAAATCCTTACTAAACAATTAAAGCTTCAATTAATTATTCTTGATACAAACAACTTACAGTTATTGGCATCAAGTATTCCTATCAAATGCAAATAATTTTTGAACAGATCAATTTGATCCATTAATTGGACACTAGGAGGTACTACTATTCTGGAAGAGGAGGAGGAAATTATATTCAATTGAAAAAGCTTGTATAAAGGCTAAATTGGGGACTTTGAAGGCAATTATGTCTTAGATAACACAATGCATTATTAGCATTTGCATCATTTTTGATTTATCAAAAATAATCTTAGCAAATTCTTTCCCACTTTCTCTAAAATAACTTAGCTAATTCTTTACCATTAATTGTATATATTAAAAAAATTAGCTTAGGCTGTTATTCTTCAGTCATACTTCAGATACCACAGTTTACATTTTAACAATGACTCTTTGAAAGTCAACTGCAAAATAAAGTTTAATAATATCAATAAAAACTCAGCCAATGTTTTCAAAATTATAAAAAGCAGACATGTACTTGACAGAGATTTACTGTTGGTTTTTAATGCCCTGGCACTAATGGGAAAGACATAAATAAAAATGTCGAAACTGCCATCACAAAAAAGTATTATATCTATCCATTCAAAATAAAATGACATATTAACACCCTCAGAGAGTCTGAAATAATGTATAATTGAAGAAAATAAAACAGTGTCTTGTTCAGTTCAAGTTTATCTTACCAGTTTTTTTTTAAGTTAACATATGAAGTATAAATAATTCAATATTCTAATTTAAACACCCACATTTATGGGGTTTCTATGAGACTGTTGGCAATTCATTTCTCCAATCTTAGCATATTAGCTGAAAACCTGTCGGTAAGTTGGTTGGTTGGTTGGGTTTTATGGCATATCAACTTTTGTAGGATATTTAACACCAAATCCATTTTTATACAAATAATCAGTTCTATTTCAAACAATTCAGTTTAGCATGAGTACACAGTTTAATTGTCAAAAACATTTCTATTTAAAACTTTTCAGTTTAGTCAAACAGTTCTAATTCAAACAATTCAGTTTAGCATAAATATGCAGTTTAGTTCTATTCAACCCATAGATAGGGCCCTATCTGGTGCTACCATTACAGGCCAGAGTGGACCTGGGAGCAATGGCAGTCGGTGTATTCTACAGTGCCAGCTGACAGGGCAATACAGAGTTAATGTCCAAACAGTTTTATTTCAGATAATTCAGTTTAGCATAAGTACACAGTTTAGATGCCAAACAGTTCTATTCTAAACAATTCAGTTTAGCATAAATACGCAGTTTAAATGCAAAAAACCATAAACTCAAGGAACCATGGTTTAGTTCTATTTAACACATAGATAGGACCCTTATCAGGTGCTACCACTCTGGGCCAGAGTGTACCTGGGAGCGATGGCAATGAAGGGGTACTCCACATTCCCCAAAGTTCCAGCATTACTGGAATCTCACCATCAGATTGTTTAGTGACATATCTAGGACACTGGTAGGAAAGAGGGGGTCTTATTCCTCTGCAAAGAAGCAGTCGGTGTATGCTACAGCCCCAGCCAACTGGGCAACTGTCAGTAGGGTGGGATTTTACATTATATAAAACTGACCATGATGTTATCAATCCTGCTTTTTAATTCAGCAACATTCACAGGCACAACATTCGAACTTTGGTTAGGTGAGGACTTATAAGTTAATAAGTGTTATTAAGAGGTTGATGTTTATGGGCTCTAGGTGGCAATTTCCTTGCATCAACAATGTCTTTTTGTCTTGCTTTTCTAGTGACCGGGAAAAGGCCATAGAAAAGTCAACCTTGTGTTCTAGCAAGAATTCTCTTTTAGCTAGATATCTGCTTTACACAGTTAAACAAAAAAAAATAAGACTTGGTTTAGTAAACATGATGGACATAAAGTAGGGGTCCAGTTATATGGTTTCACATAAGCTTATCTAATAATTATTTTCAAATGGATGTATTTGATAAGAGATGGGACTAACAAGTACTATTAAGCTTGATCAATGAAGGGGTTACTCTACATTTGCTAAAGCTCCAAAATTAGAGTCTAACAACCGTATTTAGTGACGTACCCAAGACAGCACTTTTTGGTGAAGTTCCACCCATCTACAAGAGTTAGTGAGGCCTAGAATATATCAACTATGTGTCAAACAAACCAAATACTAGTAAATAATAATCATCAGCATCTGACATCATTATATAAGATTCAGAGTAAACAATACAAAATTAGAGATACTAATTTTAACCTAAATGATCAGGACTTGAAAAACTTAAATTTGTCACAAAGTCCACAAAGATAACCCACTTTATGATACATTTATATGTGTGAGTGTATTTATGAGCAACTTGGTTGATTTTAAATACTACATTGTCTATAACAGTAATTGATCTTATGTACTTAAACGCACTTAATTATTGGTCCTACTGAGTCTTTAAGGGAACAATAAACAGAGTTTTTATATTAACCATTTAAAGGAATAAGTCTTATCCTAAAATTGAGTGATTTTTGAATTTACATATCACCTCTTAGAAGTTCTAAAATGTAGTCAATTTAACAAGGAAATCCATGAACATAGGTGTGGCTCAAAATAGCCCCAGTACCAGGATATCCCGGCTTGCTTTGTTGTTAGTTTAATGAAGAAACTAATGCACGTGTAAAGTAACAACATACATACACACACACACACGCACCCCTCAAGTCCTTGTAAAATGTCACAAAGGTATCAGTTTAAGGACTGAGCTTGCTTCATTTTCTTTACCTTGTATCTTCATAGGACAAGAACATAGCTAAAGGAAATGAACAGATACTATACAATAATCTTACCTTTCTAGCTGGGAAAGGGAATTATACAAAGCTTAGTTTAGCCTGGTACAAGGCTGCAAACTGTTTACATTACCAGGTTACCTACATAAGTAGTGGTCACCTATTTAAGTACAGAACATATTAAATACTTCTTAACTTCATTGATCAGAGTAAAAACAGAACAAAATCTTTGCTGTTAATAGTAATTTACAAAGCTCTTTGCTTTGATGTGGCACAAGGCCGAATGAATGGGGCACCCAATGAGACTCGAACTCACTCGTGTAGGTTTGCTAGTCAAACTTGCTAACTGTTGTAGGCTCTTCAAATGGTGTCAAGCTGAACTTGTGGTGACAAGGCATTATTCAACAGTAAACATGAGTTGTGTTATTATAGTATTTCTCATTACTCAAATGAGATTGTTAATACATTGCAAAAAGTTCTCAGCAAATGACAACTACCACTTAAGAAGGGTTGTGACTTTAGAATTTATTTTTGAATACCTAAATTTTACATACAGACACACATAATAGCAGAATAAGTAAATGAACCTATATATATATATATATATATATATATATATATATATATATAAAATACAAACACGCACATTCTTTTAAAGATAATTTAGTTTAAGTAATTGAAACTTTTTTAAATCTACACATTTATATTGAAATTATTTTCATCCAAGAAATAATAGTGGACAAAGCTATAACTGCCATTCTACCCATTAATTCAAAATAAATAGCATCATTAGGTTTCTTAATTAGCAAAATAAATATAATTTACCACGTTATAGATTTGTAATACAAGTAGTAGAAAACAAGAGCCAAGTTCAACCACCTCTTCTGCAGAGGAGACAAGAAAAAAAAAAATGAAGGAAAAGCTAAGTTATATAATTACAACTTTAGTCAAATTACAACTTGGCTAGTTTTCTATTTATTAAACACTTTAAATTCATAAAAGAAAAATCCTAAGGGCAAAAAGGAAAACATTATGTCTGGCCAATTTAGACTCAGTGTTAGATTCAAATTCAAAGTTACTGGTCTGATATAATCTGTTTTAAAAGTTACTGGTCTGATATAATCTGTTTTAAAAGTTACCAAAACAAACATTAAATTGGTATTTATTATATGAGGGAGATAGTAGATCTTTAAAAAACTGATTTTCTAGAGTTTTTCCAGAAGTTTTTTTCTTTTTATTAAGCTAGTAAACAAAATTGTCTGATTACAGCTAGAGACCCTTATCAAATCACTTGAAAATTGAACTGGATATTGTTTTATTCTCTAAGTTAGAGCATTTTAAGTGTAGTGCTGTTATGTGTTGTTTTTGCTGGTTTAATGTTATACATGTTTGCATTTCACTTCATGCGAATGGCCTTGAGAAAAGCATGAATCCAATTATTTTCCTCTCAATTCTAGCCAAATAGTAGGGTAAATTAGGTTCTTTAGCTTTGGCTAGGCAACCAGTCTCAGAAAAAGAAAAGAGAATTCAAACCAGCTTTGCTCTACTTAAGGAGTGACCAAGTGTTACATTCAACCTGCGGTGGAGAAGTTGAGTAAATATATACAGTTATACATTAATATACAAACATGAGAATTTTAGGATTATATAGATAATAGTTTAAAGGACTTTGAAATTATGTTTTTAAGAATTGTACAAACAAAATTTGGCTTTCCAAGGTTTAACTTTGTAGATTTGATTATTTGTCAGTTGGTATCAATTCTTTTTTTGTTTTACAGTAGAAAATGTAAAGAACACTTAAGTTTAGTGAATCATAAATGCATAAAATATTGATATTTTCTTATTTACTAACACAAATATATGTAATGTACATGAACTCTATTGCCTTTCCACCTAATTGTGTTAAACTACATTATCAAAATTGTAATTGTAAATTTATAATATACACAATTGTAGTACAGTGTACTGTTTTACTTTTTGAGGGAGTTAAATAATTAGCAGCATGAGAAGGGGGCTAATAAGAGATATCAGTGCTTTTTTTCTACTTTTGAATGTGGAGAGGTGACTAATACTATTCCATACAACTAGATTACATTTTTTAAGTATTGTTGAGAAAAGAACTGAGCAGATTGATAAAAAATGAACAGTAAAAAAAAATCAAAAATAACAAAAAAAATAATTTTAATGATATCAAAAAAAAAAATCTGTTCTTGACCATATACCGTATATTCTGATGTATAAGATGCACATTTGCATGAATGAAGAAAATTATGCAAATGTTCCACAGTGTCCAAGGGACTGGTAATATGACAGGAGGGACTGATTGTTGAAATTCAAAATGAGTAGTTATGGGTCTCATAAGTTACAGTTGGTGTTAATCCTTCGAATATCTTTGTATATAATGTCTTTTATATAGTACTAGTTGTGATAAAAATTTGTATTAAAACCAATTCTAAACCCTAAACTCAAACAGAAAGTATAAAAAAATAATAAAAAATGTGTAGACTCATATAACAAGAAAAGAAGCCAAGATGGCTCATGATGCAATAATTCAATATAAAATTTTAACATTCCTACCACCTTCAAGAACAAGATTTACTTACTTATAAAGGACAGATATCTCATTTTAAATCTTTCTAAGTTTAGGAGCTGAAATACCTAAATGCATCTGACACAGATGCATAGTCATATAGCTTCAGTGATTCAGAGTCCTGTTGTCTTAATCTGTTGTTTCTGCACATTCAAACCAGCACGAATGAACTATTCATTCAAACATCACATGTGATGAACACTCCTATTCAAAAACTTCCTCGATTATAGAAAATATCCTTAACTCCAGAACATAGTCATACCGACCTTTTTTCCAGAAATCAACAATGGTCAAAATACATGTTTTCAGATTATAACATTAGAGACTAGGGATAATTCTTAAACTGTCTTTAACCACAACATTAAATGGCTAATAAAATGTTCAATACTAAATCCTTGACTATCAACTTTAATAAAATATGACTATATCCATATAAGTTCAATCAGTTTCTCTTTGCTTAATTGACAAGAGTAACTATCTTCTTGTATTGATTCTGATAAGAACTTAAATAGTCATTAATTGCACTGCACCTAAACATTTTTACTTGCAAATAAACATTCATTACCAGACTTCTCACTTTCAGTACATTGACCTTAATCCCTTTGTTTCTGCTTATATTATATGGAGGGTGGGAAGTATTATCAAAGCAGCAGTAGTATAATGCTTATGAAAAGGATCAAATAATGATTATCAATCATGTATTTAAGGCTAATCTTGAATGCTCAAAACTAAATGCTACATTATCAACACTTTCAAAAGTAACTAAAGTGAACAGATCCCAAAGAATTTATGAGTAAATAAATAAATACATTATCTGAAAAATCACAGAGTTTCTAAAGTAAAAGTGGTCCATAATGATACTAATATTTCTATTAAAGAAGAAATGTAAAAAAAATTATTTCAGTATTATTCTTATATTAAAATTTACATGATTAAAAAAAAAAAAAAAATTATATATATATATATATATATATATATATATATATATATATATATATATATATATATATATATATATTCAGCACATGTGTAGACCCTACACAATATTTAGCAAATTAGGCAGAGAATCAGTTTACTTTCTAAGTTCAAGCATCTAAGCATATCACTTATAAAAATCTTGCTATTATGTGCTTTTTTTAATTGGTGACAGTTACGACGAAATGCAATAAGAATTTAGTGATATATATAGATAAACAAAAATAAAGTAAATTTTTCAAACATTTTGGAATTTTATTTGAAGAAAATGTGTAGTGGATGTAGAGGACATTTACTGTGAAAAGGGTCATTTAAATTTAATGCTATCAAGATGAGAAAACAAAAACAACAAAAGAAAAATACACAAAACATTCAGAGGTTAGTGAATAACAGTCTTCTGGCAGATGGAGAGAGAATTACACCATATTTCCAAACATACAAGAGGCTCATTTAGCATCAAAATAATTATATGCCAATATCAAACAGAATCCCATGCACTGATATAATGATGAGAGGGTTAAGTACTGAAGTTTGAAATCAACCTATGGAGCTCAGAAGAATTAGAAAGAGTGGTTGTCTTGCAAATACCTATGAAAGCCATGCATTTTAAATACCGAGAAATACAGTAAAGTGCTATTTATTATTGGGACAATGAGCTGAGTTCAAATTCTGAACAAAGCTGTTTGCATTTTACTTTGTGCTAATGCCCTTGGGAAAGGCATGAATCTAACTATTCCCCCCTCCAGCTATGGGTAAATAGGATAGACTGGGTTTCATAGCCTTGGTATGGCAACTATTCTAAAAGAAAGGAAACTTTGAATTCAAACCAGCACAAAAATAGACCTTGTGTCACACTCTGACAATAGCAGTGAGGTTGGGTAAATATATATACTGAAAATACCTTAACTTGAGAAAATATAGAAATTTCCAGTCCAATTTGCAACTGAATAATAATTTTGTAGGGACATTTTTTTAAAAATCCAAATTCTCAATATACTAGAGATAACTATGAAATGCTAATTAGAATCATTCACTCATTCCAATGTAGAAGGATCAATATCTCAAGAAGAACCCCACAGGTTCGTGGATCATCTTTTTTCCTTTATTATTCTGCATAAAGATCATGATTATGATATAAACAATAACTTATTTTATTTTTGGCTGCAAGGGTAGAAGATTTCAATTTGCAAATGGCAGCACAAACTGCAAATATCACAGCATTTAAGCCAATATCTATGACTCAAGAGGTAAATCACATTAATTACCCTGGGGGACAGGAAAAAAATTCTTTTTAAAGAAAAGCTTTTTACTCACAAGAAAATAACCACTATAGTAACAGCCTACATCTTACAGATAAATCAATAAAAAGATCTGAAGAGTAGATAAGAGTTGTCAAGTGCACTAGGTACATTTCATCATGAATAGCCAAGCTTACTGGCAAGTCATTGTGAATACACTTGTATATATATATATATATATAAAAAGATAGATAGAGAGAGTTATATAGGTCAGGAAGCCCTAACCCAACAGTTTTTTTTGAGTATATTTTTATTTGATCAGGTTTGAAATTACAGATTACTTTCTCCAGAGTGAGTTTGTAGTGATAAACATTGCTAACTTTAAAGAAATTTCTGGTTAACACTTAATACTTGAACTAAAATACCAACCTAGACTGGTTGCCTAACTAAAGCTAAAGAACTGAATGTGTCCAACTATTTACTCATATGTGGAGGAAGAACAGATGAATTAATGTCTTTCCAAAAGGTATTAGCATAAAGTTCAATACAAACAGTCTCGTCCAGGATTTGAGCTCTGATCACAAATTCCATTTTCTAAAGTAATAATCATTATGCTAAGCATGGCTCTCCTGACTTTAGTAACTTTTAAGTAAAGCAGCTTGAATGGATAACCCAGCTTCCTCAAGACAAAAGGGGGAAAAGGAGTCTCACCAAAAGTCTATCCTTTATAATTTTCTCTCCTCAGTTATAGAAATAGTGACCTGAGTGAGTTTTTGTAAAGCAACTAAAAATTAAAAGATGAAACAAAAGACAAATCAAAACTGATTATAATAATGATTGATTAGACTTGTCAGTTATAGAGAATATTGAAAATATGAATGGAATTACAAACAGCTCTAGAAAATTTAACAAGATCTTGATCTTTAATTTTTTTTTTCTTTATCTTGAAGTAATCATTTTCTGATTAATATATTTTTAAATGACCTTTTTATTTACCTAATAATTGATGTTTTAAGATTTAAAAAGATCAATCTATACATTACAGTATAATACTGCTTACATTCACAGCTCTCCACAACCAACCAGCCACTGTTTCTTCTATCTTTAACTCCTTCTCCACTCAAACTGTTAAGTGCTCTTTATGTGTGTAATCAATAGTAGCTGCATCAGGTTTGATTTGGATATTTCTCAAATTTGATAAATGTGGAATGAACAACAAATAACTCACGGCTGAAATGGGTTTTAATATTCTTCTTCTTAATCCAAATTTATTGTCTAACTAGAAGACCAATGAACCTGTTGGGGTCTTATTGGAACAATAGACCATGATAATACTGATGCTTCTATTCATGGAGGAGTGAAAGATTCTAATTGATATTATGGTATTATTTTTGTTATATTGAGAATTTGGATGATTAAAAAATGACATTTTGTGCCGATGCAAGACTCCACAAAAGTGACATTTAGTAAGAAACTGAACAGGAATCTACTTAATTCTCTAAAATCATTTCTAAGATTATCTCTCTAATATAAAAAAAAAAATCTAGCTAGGAGTTGTTTTTGGGTTATGTTTGCTTATATATATATATATATATATATATAAATAAAATGAAAGACAACAGTTTCAAGCTAACAAAGGAAAGAATCAGAAGATACCCCGCACATACAAATACGGATGTGGACTATGCCGATAACATAGTGCTTCAGGCAAATACACCCACCCAAACTGAAACCCTGCTACATAGTCTGGAATGAGCAGCTGCTGGTATAGGCCTCCATGTCAATGCAGACAAGACAGAATACATGTGCTTTAATCAAAGAGGCAACATCTTCACACTAAATGATAGTTCTCTGAAACTAGTAGACAAGTTCACCTACCTAGGAAGCAGTGTCTCATCAACCGAGACAGACATCAACGTGCGACTAGCAAAGGCATGGACAGCTATCGATCGGCTATCAATCATATGTAAGTCAGACCTTACTGATAAAACAAAACGCAGTTTTTTCCAAGCAGCGGTTGTGTTGATAATGCTATATGGATGCACTACAGCGATGCTAACTAAACATATGGAGAAAAAGCTTGACGGCAATTACACAAGAATGCAGTGAGCAATATTAAAAAAGTCCTAGAGGCAGCACCCCACAAAGCAGTATCTATATACTACAGCTCTGTGCCAATACAGGATGTAGCCTTGAAGACCTACCGGGAGCAATTGATGATAGAGAAGGGTGGTGGAAGAGGGTCAAAGAGATCTGTGCTGGCGGCACAACATGATGATACACACACACACTGAGAGTTTCACTTTGCACCAGTGTTCTTAGGAAAGATGTGAATCCATCTGTTCTTCCTCAGATAAAGGTCAGACTGAATTCTTTAGCCTTGATTTGGCAACTAGTCTAGGAAAAAGAAAACTGAATGCAAACCTGCTTAAAAATTGAATGCCTATATATATATATATATACACACATGAGGATCATTAAATAAGTTTCCAGACTTTTTTTTGTATAGGCACTTTTATTGATAGTACACACAGGAAACTCTAGTCCCCTTTGAAGTAATCTCCTCCGGCTGCAATGCACTAGTTATACCGTTCCAACAACCTCTGGAAGGCCCCATGGAAGTCCTCTTGTGTGAGCGTGTCAATGACCTTCATCACAGCCTCTTTCATCTCCTCAATTGTCTCATAATGACTGCTTTTGAGCTTAGGGAATAACCAAAAGTCACAGGGACCAAGGTCTGGACTATAGGGAGGGTGAGGAACTGTCTTGATGCCCATCTTGCTCAAATAGTCTGTGATAAGGATGGAGTTGTGGACTGGTGTAGTGTCCTGGTGGAAATGCCACTGATCTGATTTGAAGAGTGCTGGCCTCTTCCGACAGAATCTCTCCCTGAACTCCCTTAAAACCTCAACATAGTAACCCTAACCCTTTGGCCAATCAACTCTGGTGTATTGACTTCTTTACTCCTCCCACACCTCTCATAATTCCTCACAGACCCCCTGCCTTCCTTGAATCTCTTATGCCACTCAAAAACTGATGCTCGATTCATGCAAGATGGTTGAAAAGCACTGAAGCATTTCATACATTTCTGTGGTATTTTTTCCAAGTTTAAAAGAGAATTTTATTGCATATCGATTTTCTAAAGTGTCAGATTGCATTTTTGAAATTCACCAGCTGTGACAATTAAGCTTTAGTAGGGTGTATTCCAATTGCTGCTGTAGCTGTTCATTTGAATCTGAAATCATAAAAATTTGTCAGTCATCTCATAAGATGTATAGCAATAACATAGTGAATTTTCAAGAGTCTACAACAATTTTAAATGCCCATATGAAAAAAGTCTGGAAACTTATATGCACCTCGTATATTATATATATATATATATATATATATATATACACACACACAATTTTTTTAGTAATATATAGATAGATAAAGCAACACAATTTCTTACTTCCATAAGGTCCTCTAAGGATAATTCATAAGATGAGGTTCACAGAAAATAATTTGTAGTATCTTAATTTATCATCTTCTGTTTAATCTGCAACAGATTAAAAGCTTTAAAATATGTCCTAAATGATTTTTGCCAGATAAATGTTTCTCTGGAATACATCAATTTTGTTACAAAGAGAAGTACAATTACTACTTCTAACAATAATTTTAAACTGTTTTCATTAAAATAAGCTTTGGAATAAAGTTCTGTTTAAAAAAAAAATTGATTTATTTGTAATCAAATTTGGTCAGTGGGCAGCTATTTCTTGATTATTATTCTGCCTTGGTAATGTGCATATCGATAGCTATTGTACAGAAGAAATAAAGCATGTAAGATTCTATGTAAAAGTCCCCCCCCCATACAGTAATAGTCTCAAAATTTGATGATCATTGTTGGAAGAATCTTAATAACTAGGAACAGAGTTCTCTTTGTAGTACTACTAATACTACTCCCTAACCATACTTTTTGATTCAGATATTATACTAGAAGCTAACCGTACTGAGACTATGGCAATTTTGAAGCATTATTTCAAACTGGACCTCAAAGTCACCAAAACTGCTAGCAAAATTCAAGAAGTAGAAAGAAATGAAACTATCTAATTGCCCAACCCAAAACTGGTTTAACCATTTTATTTGAAATAAAACCAAAAAGTGAACAGCCAGTAGTTATCACTAATGCTTTAAAACACAAAGTGAACCATCAGCACCACAGAAAATTTTTAAGATGAGTAAGGAACATAGAAAAAAATTAAAAAAAAACAAAACAAAAACATGAGAAACATACAGGTTTTCTGAAGAGGTTCCCTGTACATTCAGTTAATTAAAAAATGAAAATATTTTTGATACACTCAAATATAACAATCAATTTCATGAGGGGTCAAGTTCCATGTGGTTACTGGCTTTAAACACATCAGCTTTTGTTTCTTATACATAATCCGTCTGTGTCACATCCTGCCAATGATGGATGGGTTGGGTGCATACATCACCAGTCTGTATTTAATCTTATACAGTAACACTGTTTATATTCCTTTTTTTAATTCACTACATGATGACATTATTTAGATTTTTTCTTTTTTGTATATTTATAATTCAAATTTTGCTCATGCAAGGTTTCTCAGTAAAGCCACATTGGCCTAGTGGGTAGAGTGTTTGCCTAATGGTCCGGAAGACCTGGGTTCAATCCTAGGTTGAGTCATACCAAAGACTTAAAAAATGGTACTTGATACCTCCTTGCTTAACACTCAGCAATATAAGGTACGTATCAAGGGTAAAGTGGAGCAATCCAGGGAAAAGAGTAGCGCCCTCCCCTACACCTCGGTGTAGTAGCTATTGAAAAGGGAGCCTTCTGGTTGTCCTCGACTACGGTTGCCAACTTTACTTTACTTCATATTAATTTAAGATTGTGGCTTTTTAAAAGAATAAGATTAAACACCATGGACACTGCGGAGACTTCAGTAAAATATCTAATACCTAGAATTGAAAATAAAATATTAGTTATAATATCGCCCATGAATAAGTACACTTCTAACAATTTTTTTCTGATATAAAGTAAAGAGAAACACTGAGTCAAAGTGGTATGATGAAAATAAGAAAGCTAGTCATTCAATAATAACAATTATCCAAAAAAATTTGAAAACGAAGATTTTATAATCTAAATCCACTAGACACTGTATCTTCCAGTGTTTTAAACTTTTTAGCTTTAACGATTTAAGTGTATATGAATTATGGAAAACAGATGAAGTGGTGCAAGTGGATGTAGTAGCAGACAGGCTTGGACTAGTTGCTAATCCCTATCAAGCCAACCCATTATGAATGTACTAACTGGTGCAGATAGGAGGCAGTTGAAATCCAGGTACCCACTTGCTTTTTTTGCTCAGAGGATAACAAACTGATCATACTAGGAAAGCATGAACAGGAGGTGGAGACAAGGAGAACTAGGAAGAAGTACACAGAGGTTAGTTGGTTGTTTGGGTTTTATGGCATATCAACCCTAGTAGACCCATTCCATGTCACATGTGTTACAGTTCAGAAGGGTTTTCAGCGATAAGATTTATTTAAAAATCGCCCTTATAATACTTTACTCTCTTTTCTTTTTGGCTTATGTAGTCTTAAGGCATTACTCTTTCATGTAATACATAAAAAAAGCCATACCTATGACCATTTTTTAATAGTAGTCTTGTTTCTAGCATCATGTGCATTACATTCGGACGTGAAGGATATTTTAAACATTTTTAAACAATGTACAAACTCTGCGAATTGTGCCTTTATTTTTTTTTTTTTAATAAAAATAGGTTTTTCTAAATTTTTATGGAGTCTTCTAATTATTACAATAGTCCTTTTGTAAATTTTTATTCATTGAACCCCTGAGAATTAAGATATTTTTTGTCACATGTGTTACACCTTAGCATCACGTGTGTTACCCATGCGAAATCTCATTGATTTCCAAAGCTCCGTGAAGTGGGAAAATACTCAAATTTGGCAACCAATCAGAATAAAGAATTTTCTTAATCTTAGTTTTTGTCCTGAGAGAATTGGTTATTTGGTTTGGACAGCACTATCCCTTAAAGTTCATCGAAAAGATTTCAAACCTGCACAGGTTAGTGTAAAAACCTTTCTTTTTTTTCATATATGTATCATAAAAATATATAAAGTAGTTTTTTTTGAAAACTGTTTGAACGCACACATATATATAAGAATTTTGGAGTAGAAATTTTTCGGGCAGCATTCATTTTTTAAGCAGCAGCAATAACCCACAAGGCCAGTTTAGTTTTCCATATGGTTGATAAAGAAAATTAATTTCTCAACCCTTGAATATTTCAACTTGTGATGAGAAGAAAAATTAAATATTCTAATTATTTGTTTATTTTGTCAATGGAATTTTTTTTTTAATCTTAGATAATTTATTTTTAACATCTAGACAAGGACCTATTTGAAATAAAAACATTTTATATCAACAAAGCTGAAAACTACTAGTTGCCAAATGCTGCTGTTTGAAGTTATCAGCAAATAAAACACTTAATTGTTTTAAGTTGTTCTATCACCTCCTACCTCACACTCACATTTTTCTTTCAGTAACAATGTCTTAAGTTTAAGAATGTGTGATTTGTTTCAAGGAAAAAAAAAATAATTAAAAATATTTGATGCAACATTTCATACTATTTTTGTTTCAATGAAATGAATTTTCTAAAATAATTTCTAATTTTTTTGTAAGTATACACCTACACTTGGTGTTAGGAGAAAAAAAAAAAAATGGGTGTGTTCATTTTTATTAAACTTCGAAAGTAAAACAATTCTTTTTATTGTAAAATATTTTTCTACTTTTCTTTTTACACCTTGCTCCATATCAATACTTACTTATTTGCTTTATTTGACACAAAAATTAAGATAAAGAAATTAATTAGCATAATTACAAAAATAGCATTCGTTACAATCAAAGAAGATAAAAATATTTAGAAATAAAATAAATTACTTGTTTATCATTTTTATGAATCATTAGATTTTGTATCAAAACTTCTTATTGATATCAAAGGGTTAGACATATTTTTATTTCTAAGTTTATTTGTAAGTGATAAATAGAATGTTAAGTGACTAGCTTTTTAAGTTAGAATAGAAAGTCTTTGACTTTATAGCTACTTTTTTTCCATACCTCAAGTGTGAAAAAAACATCTACTGAAAGAATGAGAGCTCTAAGGAAAGAAGTGGGTATATCTTTTCAAGAACAAGAAAATGCCAGGATTTCAGCCCTTCAAAAAAGTCAGCGAGAAACAATGAATATAGATCAACTAAAAGAACACAGTAAAAAAGTTGCTGAATGTGTCCGTCTCTTTCAATTACGTAAAAAGCTAAGACAGCAAGAAATCATTGAGTTAATCCCAGTCAAATCAGGCAAAGGGTTCAAGACGCCTCAATCATTGGGAAAAGCAATCTGAAAATTAGATAATAACTTGCCCAAGTCACCCACAAAACAAAGGGCCATTGTTAATGGTTTAGCCAAGTAGGTAGGACTGGAATTGAGTCCAAAAATCACACATAACCATGGCCAAAGGATAAACCAAAGATTTACAGAAGAGAACAAAAAGTTGATAACAGACTTTTATGTAAATACAGATGTTGTGTATACCATGCCTGGAATGCATGATGAAATGACAGTTTGGGAAAATGGGATCAAATCAAAATGCAGGAAATATTATTTAATCATGTTTTTAAAGGAAGTTTATGAGCTGTTTAAACAGTGCTACCCTGACATTACAGTAGGGTTCAGTAAATTTGCATCTCTGAGGCCAGCGAATGGGTTGTTGCTTAAAGATCAGCATCCACATATATGCAAATGCGAAATTCATGAAAATTTTCTTCTTAAAATTAAAGGTCTAGGAATTACCTATGATGAACACCTAGCATTCTTTGTGATGACAGTCTTGATTTAACTTCTCCTTGTTGGAGAGGTATTTGTGTTAATTGCCAATTGAAGAATAAGTTTACAATAGAGAAAAGTGATGCTGACACAGTTTTTTTGGAAAGAATGGATAAAAACTGAAACCGGACATCTGCGAATAGACCAAAAACAAGGGTGAATTAAAAGAAGATCTTTTCAGCAAATTTTCTTTTTTCAAAGAACATGTGAGAATTAAACGGATTCAGTCTACAGCTTTTACGGAGGACAAAAAGAGGAGTGATTGCCATGTTTTACAGTGTGACTTCACAATGGCATACAGTTGTGATTATCAAAATGAAGTCCAAAGTGCTTTGTGGTCTCGGAAATGCATTAATTCATTTACTGCTGCTCTGTATAGTAAGAGCCAAGTTTGCTAACCATTCTTGATAATCACAGATAGTCAAGACAAAGAAAAAAATTCTGTCTTTACCTTTATAAATGCTTGACGGACTACATTCAATTTGAAAAAGGGGACATGCTCATAATCTACACAGATGGGCCATCATCAGAGTTTAAAAATAGATACATTGTGAAACTGGTATCTATGTTATCAAAAAAATTCCAGTGCAAAGTTTCCTGGAAATATTTTGGTACATCACATAGAAAAGGTGTTGTTGATGGAATTGGTGGCTCTGCCAAATCTCTAGTGAGAAAAAGAGTCATGAATCAAGGTAAAAATGCTGTGATTGTACAAGACTGCTGATTTTTACAAAGTAGCAAAAGATGACATGAAGGGAGTAACTGTTCTTCATATAAGTGAAGGACAAATTTCAGAGTTGATAAAAGAAACCTTGGGAAAATATTAAAGATGCCTCAGGCATCAGTAAGATGCATGTTATTAGTTGTTGTGATGGTTCGATTATAGAAATGTTCAAGACAAATTTAAGTAAGGATCCATCATCAACTATTGTATATGAAGATGAGGATGTAGACAGAAGCGAGAAAGTCAATGTAGGTGATTGGGCCTTAGTCTACTATGATGGGAAAACATTCCCTGGTGAAGTTGTGTCAATTATAGATACTGATATAGAAGTATCAGTAATGAAGTATTCCAGAAAAGGCAAATGGTACTGGCCAGATAAAGTTGATATAATTGCATACCAGCCCGAGAATGTGATTGGAAAACTGAGTCCACCAGTTCCAGTAGGAATGGTAGATATTGGGAGAAATCAGGATGTGCTTTATCATTTTCAACTTGAAATTTTTCAATAAATAAATCTAATTTATAGCATTGTATGAGTATGTTATTTATTATGTTGAAATCCATTGATTATTGAAGGTTTTGAAGTGATATTTTGGCATGTAATACATGTGACGTCACGTGTGTTACATAAATTCTAGCTAGATTTTTTTTTTTGCTATTATTTTATTTGCAGTAATATACTAGCTTATAAACAGAAAGGATTTTTTCCTCTGAGGTTTTATTGAAGAATGAGAAAAAAAAAAGTTGATTAAGCGTCACATGTGTTACATGGACACAGGGCTAACTTTATGAAATTTTCATGTAAAAATGATTAACAACAGAAACTCAGGGCCTCAATTATTTTGAAATCAATCATGAAAAATATAATTAAACATAATTCTATGTTATTTATTAGTAAAAATGAATGCCTGAAAATAGGCAATTCTTTCATTTTCAACACAGAATTGGAATCTTAAAATTTTTTTGTAGTTTAGGGTGTTTGTCTTTCAGAAAAACCATAACAGTGCTGGAAAATATTGGATTTAAAATTCTGATTTTGGACCACTTTCCATGGAATGAGCCTGTAGGTTGCCAAATCCATTTTTAAACATAATCAGTTCTACTTCAAACAATTCAGTTTAGCATGAGTACACAGTTTAATTCTCAAAAACATTTCAATTTCAAGCTATTCAGCTTTTTCAAACTGTTCTAATTCAGCTAATTCAGTTTAGTATAAGTATAGATTTTCTTTACAAACAGTTAAGTGTCAAAACAGCTCTATATTGAACCATTCAGTTTAGCGTAAGTACAGTTTCAATATAAAAAAAAGTTCCATTTCAAACAAAACAGTTTAAATGTAAGTATACAGTTTAATTGTTAAAAACATTTCTATTTCAAGCTATTCAGTTTAGTCAAATAGTTCTAATTCAAACGGTTCAGTTTAGCATAAGTATGCAGTTTAGTTCTATTTAACCCATAGATTCTTATAGAATGCAGAGTTTTCGATGTCATCAGAAAGCGATTTTTCAAAGTTAATAGTTTCACCAATCTGTTTGAAAACATCAAAATAGATGACATTCTGTCCTTCTTGAGAGAGACAGGGTTGTACCAAAAAATAAGATAACAAAGGTTGATATGCCATAAAAAACCAACCAACCAACCAACAATATGATGAATCAAAACTGGTTAATCATGTGCAAACAAATGAAATCTTGTTTATGGAAAATTTTACGGACTAGATATTTGTTTAGAAATGTTTGGTTGAATGTATATACATATAAACAGAATTTGGCCTTAAATAACCTACAAAGTTTGATATGCCATAAAACCTAAACAACCAACCAACCCATAGGTAGGGCCCTATCAGGTATAACCATTCCGGGCCAAAGTGGACTTGGGAGCAATGGCAATGAAGGGGTACTCGGCATTCCCCAAAATACCCAGCATCATTGGAACCTCACCATCAGATTGTTTAGTATCATATCCAGGACACTTGTTGTGTCTATGTGGAGGGGGTCTTACCCCTCTGCAAAGGTGCAGTTGGTGTATTCTACAGCCACAGCCGACTGGGCAAAGGTACACAGAGATAAAGTGGATTTCTAAATCAGTTCAAATTTGAATAAACAATAAAAGTTATATGACTTCATGCTTTTCATCTAATATTTACTTTCATGATCTGAATGGGGAGAGTATCAAAATAGGTTTAATAGGTTAAAAAAAAGAAAGGTTCAACTGTTAGAAAATAATCATTAAAAGTTGCACAATATTTTGGTAGGTATTTAGTAAATTGTTTTTTTTTTTTTTGTTGTTTAATGGCATATCAACCTTGGTATTTAGTGAAATTAGACATAATGATGAGTACTATACTAATATGCTTAAAGTGTAAACTATATAATGATAGTGATAATAGTAACTGTAATCTAAGGCTGCTAAGTGTGAAAATTAAAAAGAATAAAAAGCCATACAGGGATCAAGGGAAAAGACAATAGTAGGAATAACTGAGAGAAATAAAAAGATGAACATGGATTGGAGAGCAAAGTAAGAGATATCATAGGAATTAATAAACAAGAAAAAAATAGAAGTTGGAAGGATACATAGCTAAAAGGGAGGATAATAGATGGTGCAAATGGTTAATAGAATAGTGCCTAAGAAATAACAAGAATTGAAGGAAATAAAAATAATAACAGAAGATAGAGAGATGAGATAGTGGAGTTTGCTAGTAAGATATGGCAGAGGCAAGTACAATCAAGGTCATCATGAAAAGAAATGATAAAAGCCTTTGTCCAGCAGTAGATTCAAAATGGCTGATGATAATGTACAGTAGACCAATAAAAGGACACCTGAATTATGCGACATCAAAATGTATCATAGGAAAATTACTTTTAAAAAAGACCTAAAAAATCTATAAACTATCAATAAACCTATCTGCTAAATTTTGACAAGATTTGTTAATCATCATGAATTATGTACGGGTAGAAATATCTATTTTAATTCTTAGCATTAAAAATATGTCTAGATTTTAAAAGAAGAAAATAAATAAATGTAAACATAAAATAAAAAAAGGGGAGGTGTTTTTAAGAAAACAGTTATTGTAAGAAATAAAATTGGTAATCCAAGTTCAAATCTTAGATGAGGGTACAAGCTAATGTTCTGGAGAAAGGTATGAATCCATCTGCTCCTACCTCACCCACCAGCTAAGGGTAAAGTATGAGGCAGGCTGGGTTATTTAGCCTTGATAAGGTAACAAGTCGATGAGAAGAAAAATCAAGTCCAAACCAGTTGTACTTTGATGAAAAATTAACCTTGTGTCACATCCTTGTCGGTAGTGGAGGGGGTTGGGTAAATACACAAGATAAAAGAAAGGAATAAAAGCTATGAATAATGAAAGATAGCAGGTAAGATCTAAGGTAAATTTTAAAGTTTATTTATAAAATAAAATAAAAATAAAAATTAATACGATGCCAGAAAAATAAGTAATGAAATATTCTTAAGCTAACAAGACCAACCTTTTGTCACCTTTTACAAATGAAGAAGTATTTCATATGCCTAAAGATCAAGACCAAGAAAGAAACAAGAAACAAAAGAATACAATATTACAAGCAAAGGGAAATTAACTACAAGTGGTGTACAACAACACATATAGCCGGAAAAAATGAATAAATAAATAAAATCTAAGCATTACCCAGAACTGCTTGCAAGCACAAGTTCAAAATCAATAAGGTGATGAGAAATTGACTGTCTCCAAGCAGCTATAAATAACTTGTTTATCAGTTGCCTGGTGCCATAGATAGCCACTACAGTCACTCAATACAGACCAAGACAACTGCTGCATGTGCTGTTGTCATAGCAGGCTTGCACAGAGCAAGAGAAGAAAAAAAAGAAGAAAAAAGGTCTTGGACACAAAGAGGAGGTAACTGTGAATAAAAGTCATCCAGATGTTAATAAGTTCGAGAGATTTTTTTAAGTTCATTAATTAACTGGTATGTTTGTATACAATGTGAAACACTTGTACAATCTCTTAGAAAAATTTCACTCTTAAAAAATAAAAGAAAAATCAATACTCAGCAGTTTTTTTTAGTGTTTTCATACTGTATAATTTTTGGTTTACTACATTGTCAATTTTTGGAAACAATTCTTCATTTTTAAATTTTCGACTTAACAATTAGATACAGTTGATATTAAAAAAACATTTCAAGCATATTCTGGAAAAAAAAAAAAATTTTTTTTTGCTATACTATTTATAAAGGAGTTTATTCCATCAGGGAGAAATTTTGCAACTTTTTTCTCTAAATGGCTCACTCATTTATCCAAATGAAAAAGGTAAAAGGTAAAGTATATGTAAAAGGAATTTTGTTTATAGTGCTCTGCTTAGTTAAACCATTGTTTTACATGGACTGAATTAAATTAGTTAAACCATTGTTTTATATGGATTGAATTTAGAAAATATAGTTTTAAAAAAAAAAAAAAAATTTTTTTTTTTATAGGCTAAACCTAATATTAGGCATGCCTTTCCACATTTTGTGAGGAGACAATTTCTATATGATTATATGATGATATTTCAAATACTGTATAGTGAGGTTGTAAGTGCACTGAGCCCTTCACAAAATGGCCAAGAGTGTGAGCATAGTGAAACAGTTGCTAAGCAACCAAGCCACCTGCAAATCTGCACAGTGAATTCACTAGTACATAATAATATCGTTATCTTTCGAGTAATTCTTGCCTTATTCTTCAATGAAAAAAATTAATCACTTTTTTATGAATTAAGCACCAAAACTTGCTCAAACAAATTTTAGGTTGAAAAAAAATTTTTTCTTTTAATCAGCAAATTCAACATTTAAGCACTGATGATTTTTATTCATTTTATAGCTCTGTAAATGACCTTCACCTTCTTGCACCAAATGCAACACAGGGTTGGTTATCACATATTCCTCTTGAAAAAGTAAAATGTATCTTTTCTATCCTGTATCATGTCTTTGGTGAGGATGGTTAGTTTTTTCAACATGTCAACTCTTGTGGGGTTATTTGATGCCAAAATGAGATTTTTGTTTTTTGCAAGCGGAACCATTGGCCTAATGAGTAGAGTGTTTACCAATGGTCTGGAAGACCGGGGTTTAATCCCGGGTCGAGTCATACCAAAGACTCAAAAAATGGTACTTGATGCCACCTTGCTTAACACTCAGCATTATAAGGTAAGGATCAAGGGTAAAGTAGAGCAATCAAGGGAATGGAGTAGTACCCTCCCCTACACCTCAGTGTTGTAGCTATTGATAAGGGAGCCTAAGGGTTACCCTCAACGAAGGTCGCCAACTTTACTTATATGGATTCAGATAACTACTACTTTCCAATGCTATTAATTTGTACACAAGTATTCCGCTCTAATACTAATAAATTGTAGGAAATTTAATGTAGTTCAATCATTTTAATTTGTTAAACACTTTAATCTGAGGTCATTATATTATCCATGGTTTAAGAGCTAATTTGTATTAATGTGCATCAAAATCATTTTAAACCATTATCTCAGATATAATTGACCTGAGATAGGAACCTAAACAGGTACTACCACACTGGATCAGAGAAAACATGAGAGTAACGGTAACAAAGAGGTGAGTCTAGACTTCCCAGGGCTCCAGAACTGAAGTCTCACCAGTGATGCAGATTAGTGTTATAGCCAGGACACTTAATATTTTCTAATACAACAAAGATAAATATTAGATAATTAATTTGTGGAATCATATTTCTATTTCCATGGTAGTTATTTGCTTAAACCAGTAAGGGCCATCATTGTATTTATGGGACATTTTCATAAACTGCAATATTTATATTGTACATTTTGCCAATGTCTCACAAAAAGGACAGAACATTTTATATATAATAAATGTTCATACCAATCTGTAGAAGCTCCCAACTACTTATTAAAGAAAAGTTTTAAAATTTTCCCTAGAATAATTCAGGTGGGTACTGGGCTAATATCTGGTCATTATACAAGGATTGACTGAAAAGTTCATAGGCTGACCAAGATACTCTCATGGAATGTGACTAGATGAGGTTTATTTTTCAATAGAGCCCCATGTGGTCAACACACTTCTTCCATTGGTATGGTGTGGATCTCATTGGTTGAAAAAGTCATCAACAGCAGATATGAAGCCCTCATATGAACTTTAGGCTTATCTCTCTATTAATTCCACTAAAAGGGATAGAGTCATAGCTATTTTGTGACTGAGGCCTGAAGCAATGAGCTAGTTAAAGTATACAGATTTTGTTAATCTCTACATTAAGAAAAAAAAAGTGCTGCATGTTTGACTAATTTTTAAATAAATTATATTCACTGTTTATATGCTATATATATATATATATATATATATATATATAACCAGAACGAATAAAAAATTTAATGTATAGGTTACACAAACACCTATTTACATTTGAAGAATCATATAATGGACTCCGGTATCATCATTTTATACCTTGACCTAGTTAGTGATTCAAGGCTATAATTTTTGCCAACATCTGTGACATGTGGCATGAAATAAAAACAATTTGTTGAGAAGAGTTTTTTCTCCTGATATTTTGTAGATATTGTCAGCAGACAGCAATGAATTTCACGAATACAATCATTCTTATAATATACTCTTTTATCTGATAAAACTTTAACAAATAGCCACATATGGCAACTTTTAAAAATTTGAAGGCAAAAATGCAACATGAAAAGAAAAATTATTCACAGAAACTTGAGTAAAATAAATCCAAGCAAGAAAATACCAACATTAATCAAATTCTCATTGTGTATAATTCCAATGAGTATTTGCTTAAGGTTCAAATTCTCATTGTGTGTGTGTGTAAAAAGTTAAATTTTCTCCCTTATATGTATAATTCCAGTGAGTATTTGCTTAAGGTAGCTAACTTGATGGGAGGCCTAAAAAGTTATAAATGAATTGCACTGAAGCACAGTCAGAAAAATGTCATATATGAACCTGTCATCATCTACTTCAGTCTTCCACAGGAATATATAGCATTTGCTCCTTTTTTTCCTAATTTGTCATATAAATGTCTTTTGTCTTTCCATTTTATTCAATGCTACCGAATTTATCCATTTATCTAATTCTGACCAAAAATTTCCAACTCCCTGTTTTCTTGAATATAGTCTATTATCATATTTATCTTTCCTTATTTACAAAATCTTGAGTTTCTTTAGTTTCATTCCTAACTTCAAGCCTTCTCTTGTTTAATCTGTATTTTACTAATTGCTACAAAGTCAAAAATGGAGAACATATAAGCAACATTTTTCATCAAGTTGATTTTCATTTGGTGCCAAGAGGGATCAAGAAATAGAAAAAATATGAGTACAGGCTTAACCTGAGTTTCTGCAAACCAAAATTTCTTTGTAGTTCAATAGGCTGATTAATTGGTGTCTTAACCAGGCCAACCAGGGACAAAAAGGGACTAGCTCAAGTCTCACTGACAGCTTATCTTATTTCCAATTAATGCTGTTTATTAATGCTGAAGAATTATAATCTAAGTGAGGTGTGATTTAAAAAAAGAAAAAAAGTCAACTAATCAAATAAAATCATCATCATCATGTTGTGCCACCAGCATGGATATCCCTGACCCTCTCTCGCCACTTCTCCCTATCGTTCATCGCCTCTGGCAGGTCTTCAGGGCTACATCCCGTATCCTCACATAGCTGCTGTATGTATGTTCTAGCTGGTCGTCCTGCTTTTGCCCTGTCATATATGGGGGTCCATAGGAGTACATAACTTATGAGCTCGTCCCTACTTCTCCAGCAGTGTCCTGCATGTCTGGTTTGTCTAGCTTGGATAGTTTTCGTAATGGGAGGTAGGTGGCCGTATAGTTTGTGCCTTGTGGGGTGTCGCCGCCAGGCCTTGTTCAATATTGCTCGCAGCATTTTTGTGTAATTGTCGTCTAGCTTCTTCTCCAGCCGTTTAGTTAGCATCCAAGAAGTGCATCCATACAGCAGTATCGACACGACCGCCACCTGGAAGAAACTGTGTTTCATTTTATCAGTCAGGTTTGATTTCCATATGATCGATAGCCTATCGATAGCTGTCCATGCTTTCGTTAGCCGCGTGTTGATGTCCTTTTCGGTCGATGAGACACTGCTTCCTAGGTAGGTGAATTTGTTTACTAGTTTCAGAGAGGTTCTGTCTAGTGTGGAGATGTCGCCTGTTTGATTATAGCACATATATTCCATTTTGTGTGCATTGACATGGAGGCCAATACCTGTGGCGGCTCGTTCCAAACTATGCGTTTCGGCTTGGTTGGGTGTATTTGCCAGTATCACTATGTCATCGGCGCAGTCAGCGTCGGTAATTGTTTTTGTGGGGTACCTTCTGCTTCTTTTCTTTGTCAGCTCGAAGCCGTTTTCTCTGATTTTATCAATCGATGTTCTAAGGACGTAATCTAGACAGATGATAAAGAAGTATGGAGCTAGCGTGTCTCCTTGTAGTACTCCTGCTACAATGTCGAAGTATTCAGTGTCTCCATCTGGTGAACGTATTTTCACTTTGGTGTTTCTATAGAGAATCGTTATTGCTGCTATGGTTTCTTTTGGTAGGCCGTATGCTAGTAGGATTTGTTCCATCTTTCCTCTGTGAATGGAATCGAAGGCCTTGGTAAATAGTAATGTCGCTTGTAGGTTTTTTGCCCGTACACCTTCAAGGATTCTACGGATGGTCAATATTTGTGAGGCTGTGGATTTATTTCTTCAGAAGCCATTTTGGTTTTTCTTAAGGATGTTGTCGATTTTGTGTTCTTTGTGGTTTCATAGTAGGGCATTGTAAATTTTGGCTGCTATGGAGGTGTTATGCCTTGGTAGTTCTTGGCTAATCCGAGGTCACCATTTTTAGGGAAGGGGGAGGATGCATCCCTTCATCCATCTATCGGATTTTGATTATAGACTGTGTTGCAGTGCTGGAGCAGAATGTCATTGAATTGTCTGGTCTTCCATACTTCTGGGGGGAATCTCGTCCAGCCCTGCAGCTTTCCTATTTTTAATTTTTCTAAGAACCAAGTCAAGTTCTTCTTGAGTGAACGGTCCTAGTTTAATGTCCAATTCCTTACTAATAATTCTGTTGATTGGTTCATGTGTTACTTTCGGTGGTTTTCCTAGTAGATTTTCGAAATGCTGTTTCCACAGTTTTATTCTTTCCTGTTGGTTTGCAGCTTTCAATTTTGCTTTGGCTGTGCTCTTCCTTATGCTCACTTTGTTTATTGTTTGCCAGGCTATCCTAGATTGCCTATCTTCCACTGAGTCTCTAATCTTATCTATCTGATTTTGTATGTATTCTGTCTGTTCCTGTATTCTGTCTGTGCCTGCTAATTGATATTGCGCCTTTTTTAGTTTTCGGGCATTTGTGTTTGTTGGGTTCTTCTGATGGCTTTTGGAGGCTGTTTTCACATGTGCACGTTTTTCTCTCACCGCTAACGTTTCCCATGGGACTCTATATTTAGTTCTAGGTTTTATTGGAATACACTTCGCTGCTGCCTCAAGGTGCGCGTTGACAAAATTCTCATATTCGTCATTTGGGGTGCCTTTTTCCGTCTTCTCTTGTAGTGTCTCGAATCTGTTTCTCAATTCTAATACATATTTATCTCTTATATCTCTGTTGTTGAGAAGGTACCAGTCATAGTGTTTGGTGGTCGCTATTCGTGTGGCATTTTTTCGTAGACTTAGTCGTATTTTTGCTGTGAATATTCGGTGATCGGAGGACACGCCCTCAAAAGAGGAGTATGCCTCACAATTGATTGCGCTATTTTTCCATTTCTTGTTTATAAAGATGTAGTCTATCTGTACTTTACTATTGTTCGCGTATGTGTAGGTCCATAATTTTCCCTCCCTTTTTTGGTAGTTTGTATTGAGGCATGTTAATCTGTTTTCTATCATGAATTCTGTTAGATGTTGTCCATTCCTATTTGACGTGTTGTGTAGGCTGTATTTGTTGTTTCTGTTTTTCCCTATTTGGGCATTCATGTCTCTGCCAATGACAAGCAGGTTGTGTTTTGGAATGCTACACACTAGAGAGTAGAGTTCATCATAGAAGGCGACTAGTTCAGTTTCTTCACTAACATTAGTAGGGCCATAGCAGGAGATGATTGTTGCTCTGGGGTTGCCATTAAACGTAGCTGCCAACATCCTAGGTTGTGTTCTCTCAATGCTATTGCGTTTTTTAATACTCTAGGTCCTATAAACATTCCTACCCCTCCTACTGTGGCATTGACAGAGTTTTTCCATGCTGATAGAGTGGCTAGTGTCCATCCATTGCCAGTTTTTACTTAGCTTTGTTGAGTTTGATGCATGGGCTTCAGATTGCTATCAGTACCTGATGTTTCTAAGTAGTCACCCACTCAGGCTCATTGCAGCTTAACTAGGGATCTAGAAGGAATTGATGTTTTAATCATGACTTGACTTAGTCTCTAAAAATTAGCATAGGTTAAATTCAACACAAGGCAACAAGTATGGGGTACTCAGTGAGTATTGAACTTACAAGTGTCTTTTAGACAAGCTCACTAACCAGAGAGAAAGAGAGAGGCTGCTGAATACCCAGTCGATGGTTTCTGTCAAGGTTGGCAATCAATGTAGCAGTTATTTGGTTACTTTACCAGAATAGATATCAGAGTACAGTGGATAATCATAAATCTTGTACAATTCTGTAGTCACCTTTACATGACGCATTAAGTTATATAATGTAAATATTAATAAATAAAATAAAAAAAGAAGCTATACTAAATATCTTGGTCTTTGAGATATGCTTACAGAAAGTTTGCTTCAATTCTGTTTAAATGACTAAAGCAAGCTGAAATAAAAATTATGAATGAAATGAATGGAATTACAAAGCAAATCAGAAAAAAATAGTGTGTGTCCATATTTACACTCTATAAGCCACTCAGAATTAAACTTAAGAACTTATGGAAAAAATAAAATAAAATAAAAATCAAAAAAGATTAATATCAATTTCAAGAAAATTTATCTTCATAATTCATGATTAAAAGAATAGCCTAAGCTTAATAAGCAACAGTCTTAATGTAGGTGATCATTTTATACTTGAGATTTTTAGAAAATTTATTACAAAAAGTTAAGAATTTTCTTTTAATGATGCTTCCTGCTGTAATGAGGTGTGGGTGGCCTAAATGTGGCATAGAGAATGGTACTGGCTAATCGAGTTCGAGTTCTAGCTAGGACAGCTGATGTTCACTTTATGCTATCGGAAAAGGTATGAAGTCACCTTGAATGACCAGATTAAATAACAGGGTAGTTAGAGTTCTTTAGCCTTGTAAAAAGCAATTTATCTTGGCATTTCATAATAGGCTAAGTGAGAGGTTGTTCCTTGCTAATCCTTGCTACTCATTTGGAGTAACACTTAGTGTAACAATTATCACTGTTAATATGTTAGGACTGAACCCCTTGACTTGAACTACCACTATTGTTAAATAATTCCTTTGCTGATATAGAATGAGTATATGCAAATTTTTATCAAGGGTGTCAAATTTAGGTTTCAATTATTATTTGTGAAGAAGAAAGGAATATGGTAAAAAATTTTCTAAAAAATGTGAAGAACAAGATTAAAAGGTTTGAGGGGTGGGGATTGAAAGGAAGAGTTGTAGATTCAAAGTTGGGTTAATTATATACACCCCTGTTAAAATATTTACCAAAAACAGACATTCAGTTGTATTCAATAAACAACTTAGCATTTAGCAAGGAATGTAAAACAGTAAAATAATCATCTAATAAAAATATAAAGAATACTGTAAACATGAAGGACTTTTTTTTTTTGCTTCACCAAACAAGTTAATTGTTATTGATAACCATCAGTAGATTTTTTCTATTTTTCGACAAATTCCAAATCACCTAAGATAAACCAGTAAAAATGTACTTAACTCCTACCAGGAATATCAGAATCCATCTTTCCTAGCACTAAAGAGATAGTTACCAGTGTGACAGTTATTAAGTGACTTTTACCACTCCTACACAGCTGCGACACTTGAAAATATGTCACTTTTCCCAGTTAATAAATTTTAAGTCTATTATGACTGTCAAAAATTTAAGAGAGAAGAGCTAGAAGAAAAATGCTGGCAGGACTTGTGGTGAATAAGAAAGATATTAATAGTTCAAGTGATTTCCCCAATTCACTTAACCTTATCAATATGTCATGAAATAAAGTTAGGATGAAAAATAGCAGCATCTCTAACCATCATCCTCAACAAGTTTTTTTTTTCAAAAATAGATGGAATTTGCAAAACTCTGCATAACCTTTCCTGCCCAGCAGCAGTTTTACAGAGACACAACCCTTTTAAGTAGTTCCTCTAATATAAACATGCAGTTCATCCTGAATGCCTCAAAGGTAAAGCACAGACAAATAAATTGTTATTTCTGTTATGTTTAGTTTCCGTTCTCTAATTTTGTTTACGGAGAAGGAGGGAAGAGTCCAGATCTCAAAGGACATTTGTTTAATCTGGGCAACAACGTGCTAAGGTATCAAATACATAGGATACAATGAAAACTAATGTAAATAATAATCAGTGTCAAAGATACTTTTAAATATAAAGTTTCTTGCATTCATAAATATAGCAAACAAACCATTTTTAAAATTTTTTAATGAATGTAAAGCATAGCCACCTACAAATGAAGACCACCGGACCTAGTCAATGAAAATGGCAGTGAAGACCAAGCATGGGCAAGCTTTTTTTGTGTTGAAAGTCTCATGAGATACCACGCATAAATAAGGTCATACCACTAAAGGAAATAATTTAATCATATCTAATGCAAATTACACCAAAATAAAACTTATCTATAAGAAAATTCATATCAGTTTCATATTTTAAAAAATTTAGAAAGAAATTATGAATTTTAATTAGAAATGTTGAACTCTTTTGTGAGGGGGGGAGTACAAACAAAATTTCAAATATATGGAAATGTCCACATTATTGCAATCTGGTTAATTCATTGGTTTTATGCCATGTCAGCCTTTGTTGAAATATTTAATACTAAAGTCTGTCTTTTTGCAATTGTATGGTTTCAAGTATGTGTCACTCCAACCTATCCAAAACAGGTCAGATGTGACATAAGGTCAATTTTTTTAGCAAAATACAGATGGTTTGACTTCAGAGTTTTCCTTCTCCTATACTCCTTCACTGCCTAGCCAAAACTAAAGAACTCAGTCTGTCCTACAATTTACTCATAGCTTTGGAGAGAACAGATGGATTCATGTCTTTCCCATGGGTATCAACACAAAGTGAAATGTAAATGACTTCATCCAAGATTTGAACTCAGGTTGCTGATTCGAAATTGAAGCCTCACCACAGCATGCAGTTTAGTGTCATACCGAGAACATACACCTTTTTTCCATAGGCTAGGGAGCTTTCTCTTCTACTAGGGATGCCACTGGCATATTTCAAGTCCCTTTGACAAGGTATGTGGTAAATTGTTGAGATGATTATTTATTGAGAGAGAGTGAGAGAGAGAATGAAACAATGGAAAAAAAAAAAAAAAAAAAAGTATGTGGTGAATTCAATAAGTTTCCAGACTTTTTTTGTACAGGCATTTGAAATTGTCATAGACTCTTGAAAATTCAGTATCTTATTGCTATATATCTTATGAGATGACTGACCAATTTTTATGATTTCAGATTCAAATGAACAGCTACAGCAGCAATTGGAATACACCCTACTAAAGCTTGATTGTCACAGCTGGTGAATTTCAAAAATGCAATCTGGACGTGAGGACACTTTAGAAAATCGATATGCAATAAAATTGTTTTAAACTTGGAAAAAATACCACAGAAATGTATGGAATGCTCCAGACTGCTTTTGAAGCATCTTGCATGAATCGAGCATCAGTTTTTGAGTGGCATAAGAGATTCAAGGAAGGCAGCACTCTTCAAATCAGGTCAGTGGCATTTCCAGCAGGACACTACACCAGTCCACAACTCCATCCTTATCACAGACTATTTGAGCAAGATGGGCATCAAGACAGTTCTTCACCCTTCCTAGAGTCCAGACCTTGCTCCCTGTGACTTTTGCTTATTCCCTAAGCTCAGAGGATGTCATTATGAGACAATTGAGGAGATGGAAGAGGCTGTGACGAAGGTCATTGACATGCTCACACAAGAGGACTTCCATGGGGTCTTCCAGGAGTTATTGGAACGGTACAACAAGTGCATTGCAGCCGGAGGAGATTACTTCGAAGGGGACTATCAAATAGTATGTACTATCAATAAAAGTGCCTATACAAAAAAAAGTCTGGAAACTTATTTAATGATCCTCGTATAATGTTGTTATAATCATAAAATTAAGTGTGCTATGTAGAAAATCATAAAGGGCTGTACATAGATAGCAGGCTGCAAGTTGCTCATATCTGGCTTAGATAATGGCAATGTAAGTGAAAGTTATTTTAGAAGTATATTAATAATTTAAGGACCATTTATAAACAGGTGAATATGGAAGTAGGGAAGAAAGAAGAGCGATTGAAAAGATTGAATACTTAAAAACTATTGCAGAAATAAGTCAATAAGAATCTTGTTATTCACTTTCAAATTTTTAAGAAAATTTGAAGTGAAATATATTAAAACTGAAACTAGAATTATAACAAATATACTATAGCTAGTTAGTGACTAAGGAAGGACCACAGTTATGGCCCAGACTAAAAGGCACAACTGAAAATCAAAAATTGAATTTGTGTGTGTGTGTGTGTGTGTGTGTGTGTGTGTGTGTGAGAGAGAGAGAGAAGGCAGTACAAAATAGTACTGGTCTCTGAATGAATCAACATACACAAAGAAGCAAAAACTTTTAAAGCATTTAAGGAGTGTTCAATTCTTATTGTTTGGAGGAAATGGGTTTTAAGCTGAAACTATTCCTTATTCTCAGAATGTAAATGAGAATACACCACCCACAACTTTAATCCTAATGCATGGATGATTCAGGTGATGTTTGAAGACTGGTTTTGAATTGTTTCATTCCTCAGGTTTGTGGGCTGTACAAGTTATATATAGCAGTCTGACTTGTTGACTTGATTGACAATATATATTACATCAGCACTTACCATGTGAGAGAGAGAGTGAGTGTAGTAGAGGAATGGGTTAACTAAAGAAAGCAAATCTACACACATCAGCAATGGACTACTCTTCTTGTCGTCTGTGTGTCTTTTTGTGTGTTTTGTATAACCCACACATTTCACTTTTCAAAATTCAAATGCATTTCTCTGAACACCTGTTATTTTTTGTCCAGTTATTTGTGTTATTTCCTATTCCATGGCTTTAGGTTCAAGAAGGGTCAGCATCTATTCTCAGAAAGTGTTAACTTTCTCCATGCCAATGGGCACTATTTTTCATTTCTCTGCACATCCAATATAAAACATATGCAACTTAATAAATAGTATGGGATCAGTGTTTTTAACTATAATATAAATTTTATGTATAGGATGTGATTGGACATAGACCTTAATAGTAATTTTTTTGACATTTTATAAAGCAAGTCCCTATCAAACTACACATACATGCATAGTCAAAACCAAAAATAGTACCAGTCCTAATGGCCATGGTCATGCTGGTATTAAACTACTTCCACATCACCTCTGCTACAACGAAGGAGATGCTGTTATATAGGTAAAATCCTTGAGACTAGACTCATCACATTTTTTGTTTTGTGATGTGTCCTGCTCAAAGAAAAGAACACAGATGAGGAGATGTACAGATACCACACTTTAAGTCCAACTTGAAGCCCAGATAAAACTGGTTGTTGGTCACAAGAAGCCAAATCAATACAACTTATTAACTTTTCTGGCACAGTCATCTACATGGGCCATATGAATCTAGCATAATTTCCTTTTTATAGATTTTATAAACCTGTATATGACAGGAAAAAAGTCTGCATCTAACAGATTTAAGTAAATAAAATAAAAAACAACATAGTATAATCAGATTATTATTCAACAAAATGACTGGTTGTAATGCAATATGGAGAGAGAGATACTACTTTGGGTGTATAAGACACAAATCTGCTTGTTGAGAAATACTTTGGATATACAGATTTAGAGGCTTTTCTAAGTCTCACAAGATTATAATCTGAATGTATGTTTCAAACAGGTTTTATGGAAAACTGGCAGTTGCCTATGCAGCAATATCACAATATCACTGATCTTGACCAAAGGAAGAACAAAGGATTACATAATTTGGCACTAGTATCACTGCAGATTTGACAGAATAAGGTGGAATACAACAGTAAGGACTAACTCCTGGTTTTGAATTCAGAGTTATCCTTCTCCTAGACTTGTTGATCAACAAAGCTTATAAATGGGGAAAGTGATTGAAGTGATACACTAACTAATCAAAATTATAAATTTAAAGAAGAGAGTCATATTTTAAAGATCAAGTTTTTCTGCTCTTTGCATCATATTTTCTGAATGAACTGGGGGTGGTATTTTAGCATAGAGTACTAACTTGAGATCAATATTGGAAGAGTAGAGTGTAAATAAGACATTTTGAAAATTTGAGACTCAATATTCAAGGTTATATTATATTCTCATTGAAAAGCAAATAAATACATTAATTCAAAATAAATACATCACTACAAAAAGGCTGAATAGAAGCAATATGTAAAACACTTTAGAAATATCCCATAACAGAAAAAATTGACATATAATGTTACATCAAATTAATATTTCCTTTATGGGCTCATGAATATCAACTGGAAAGTTATGAATACAAGAATTATAAAATAAGCCAGCATTTTTCCCTGGCAGTCCCACAATGTGAAATAAAGGGTAAGATACTGTTGAAGCAATCCAATTTAGTGATAATGTTTCAAATCAGTGACCAAGCCTGATCCCAGAGCCATCATCTGATGAAATTTTCATTTTACAGCAGCATGTATATGAGACTGTAAATAATAGCATAGTTTCTATAAAAAAAACAAAAACATGAGATGATGTAGGTATGGATAGGCATTTCTGGAAAGGATCAAAGTGAGGTATCTGTACTGGTGGAAATCCCATGTCTGTTTTAAGTATACAATATGGAGATGAAAATGGTTATTATTTTGAAGAGAATAAATTAATACTTCCACAAAAGTAAATAAAACTTATAAATAAATAAATAAAAAGAAAAAAACCCTAAAAGATAAATATATAGATGATTTAAAAAAAAATCAATTAGATTTCTATGAGCACAGGTACTACACTAATCCTAGCAGAATTTATAGACAAGAAAAACAGAAAGTAACACTGTTAGTCATATTATATATATATATATATATATATATATATGTAGAGAGAGAGACTGATGTAGAAATGAATAGATAATATAGATAACTTAACTAAATACTAAGGTAAAAAAAAAGCTCTTCAGAGATAACATTTACAAGTTTCTATTTATACTAACATAATTTACACAACTCAGTATCTTTTAAAACGATTTTTTTCAATCAATTTTTTTCGTTGACATTATCAGTTATATAGTCACAATTATTGTAAAAATAAACAAAAATACACAAACAGATAAAATAAAACAGCAAGCAAACTAAATCTAGACAGTTTCTTCAAAATCTATCATAAAATTTCACAATTTTATAATGTCAATAAAATTTTGAGTCGAAAAAAGCGAATCCAACAAGCAGCAATGATCCCCACCGATTCTCGTATTGCACTGTTTTGCTTCCTCAAAGCATCCCGCTTTTATCAAGTCGGAGACCACCTCATTTGCATACAAGCAGTGATAATTTGCACGATTTTGCGAGATCAGATGGTTATAAAAAGTCGCAGGTGCCATCTTGAATTTTTTTGTTTCCCAGCCTGACTCTGAATGATGCACACGCGAGGTCGCTTAAAAAGGTAAGCCCCACTCTCCGTTTTCACAATTTTCGCCATACTCCCCCCTGATCTCATGATCACAGAGAGGCGGTAATCACCTTTGCTGGGTGCTTCTTCGGGGGGGGGACAACATGGGCTTCATCTTCGCTTGAGCTTTCGTCTGTGGCCTGAGAGTCGAGAAACACTGCGTCTCCCGAGAGGCTGCTGATATCCGAGTCACTGCCCAATGGTGCTGGTGTGAACCAGAGTGATGGCTCATTGGTCTCATTGCCCTCTGGTGGTTGCAACTGCGTCGCCGGTTGCAGGTCCTTAATGTGACGGGGCACACCATCAACCCGCACTGATTGCAGGCTGATCACTTCAATGACGTGTCCGGTTCCATATTGTGTCGTGCAATTGCTGCACCTTTTTTTAACTCAGACGACATCCCCCTCCTTAATCCTCTCTCCAGTTACTTCCTGTACGGGCAGCGGGTTGGTTTCTATGCCCCTCACCCTGACATAGTACCTGAGCAATGCGTTGGCTGGCGCGGTGGAAGGTGAAACGTCATCCTTTGGATGAGGTTGTACCAGTAGACCGCCTCAGACACAGTACAGTCCTTCCTGGCTGTGATGGTCTTGACGGTTCTGTGGTTCCGCTCAATGATCCCGTTTCTGCTAGGCATGTAGGTGCACCGAAACCGAAGACATACACTCCAGTTATCTGCAAACTTCCTGAACTGCTCACTGGTAAATGCAGTGCCATTGTCGGTTAGTATCTCTGTCGGGAGGGCCATGCTCAAGGAAGACACTCTTTAACTGACGGATAATGACGGTCGCATCTTGCCAGCGCAGTGGCCGCCACACTGCAAATCTAGATGGACCGCAATCGATGAGCATCAAAAAATGCTTGCCATTGTGATGAGCTATGTCCATCGCTAGCCTGATCCAATTACTCTTCATGCTCAGCTTCCCTTTCTTCTAGCAAACAGGTGCTGGGTTGATCGACCAGCAGGTTTTGCAAGCTCTTACAATGAATCTCACGTTCTTTTTGGACACATGCAGATCGACTAATCTGGTGAAGTACAGGGTTCGGTTTACGCCTGGGTGTCCATTTTGACAATGAACTTTAGCCACCTGGTCCGGGCCAAGTCGTCCTCCCACCATGGTGCAGTTCGCAAGCCCCGACTCTCCTCCTTCCTTTGGCAGGTCCAGCCACCTGCACGGGACTCTGGTGAGGTGATCTGCATGGTTCTGACAGGACTGCACGAGTGCCACATCCACGGTCAGCTTGTATTCTTTGATAGTCTCAACCAGGGTGGCGAGCCGCCTCCGTATCAGTATCTCACTCGATGCTCTTGTAGTCAGCCGTGCTTTTCCACTCAAGGCACTGGTTACCCACTATTGCACGCACGCAGAGTCCGTAACAATGTGCAGGACCCTGGCCTGCCACTGAAACGCCAGGTTAACTCCCTTCAGAGTGGCATCAAGTTCGGCCAGGTTTATGTGTCTGGAATCATTCTCCAGACAAAACCAGCAGGCATCTTCGACGATGAATTCGTCAACCACAAGGGCAATTCCGAGGGCGAGCGAACTGGGATCCACCCAGACCGTGAACTTGTTCTCATCAACGTACCAGTTCCCTCACACAGGGTTGTCATGAGTCACCCTGGCCACAGTCTCCATCAGCATGCTCCGTAGGGTGGCATCGCGCACCCCATCGTCCCACCTCGACAATACGGATGTTGCACGTCGTTTTATGGCTGCCCCCGCCACCCTGAGCCAACCACACACAGGAAAGTGGCCCACCAACTTTCCGCAAACAGAAAAAAACGCTCCGACGCATGACGTTAAACGGAACCCCCGGGAAGTCACCACCACTCCTCCAGTAGACTCCTTCCTCACTACCGCTCACGCGCAGGCCAAGCACTTTTGCTCCATCCCATCGACACTCCGGTTCCTGGCACGTCAGCCCGAAGATATCGAAGTGTTCTTTGACTGCCTGGGCAGACAGGATGTCCTCATTCACAAAGATGTCGTCGATGTAGGACAATGTTGCCGGATTGCACACATGATCGCTGTCATAATGCTCGGGGCCACGTTGAGACTGAACCCCAGTCTGGTCAGACAATAGCAGGTTCCCTTGATTTCTACAGTCTGGAATAGCCATAGCAATTTTTCAATGTGTATGATGCAGGTAGGTTCTGTGCAGGTCCAAAATTGCCACGTCCGATCCCTGCTGCCACCACTCTCTCAGTTTGTGTGTGCAAACATCAGCCCCTGCTGTGTATGGGTTGATGTGTTCGTTAAGTTCATGGTAGTCCATGACGAGTTGGACCTTTTGCTTGTTCTCTTGCAGGACGGCCATTAGTTGGATTAGCCCTCTTGGGGGCCCGAGCTCATCCTCTGGGTATGGACACAACCAGCCATTGTCAATTCAAGCCTGCAGTTCTTCCTCATACTGCTCTCTGAGCCACGTGGAAGGAGGATACTCCGATAGCCGGTTCCACAAGGATATTGGTGGTTGATCACCCAACTACTTCCATGACGCTGTCCACGCATTTGTGTCCCTGTCGTATTCCGTGTGAAAGTCAGGCTTGTCAGGGGTGATTGCAGCGCAAACGTGTTTCTCATGTCGGGAAAAACTTATATTGCCGGTGCTGTTCACAGTGATTCCACCCAGCTGCGTAATTGAGTCCATCCCGAGGAGTAGGTCATAACCGAGCAGCTCCCCGTCCACGCCTAGGGCTTGTACGGCTAATGGGGGCCCATCACCGATGCTTATGTGGACAATGCTCACTCCACAACATACCAGTGAGCCCACCCCAACAGTTAACACTGGAACCTTCTTCTCCCATGCATTACAACATGCCTTGTGCACAAGGGTTTGGGTGCACCCGGTGTCTACAAGCGCTGAGTGCTTACACCCATTAATAAGCATGCTCACTGTGGGTAGCGCTTTGTTCAGTGGTAATTTGTGGAGGAGACTGGCGCTGCATCTTCCTCCCCTCGCCCGTTTCCCGGACAATTCCATGCTATGTGGCCTAGCTTGTCGCAACAGTGGTAGCGTATACGTGTCTGTGCTCTTTGGTCAGGTGTGTCCCTCGTACTGCTCCAGCTTCAGCAGTCCCTAGAGAAGTAGTTGAGTCCACCACATCTGTAGCATCTTGGGCCCTCTGTTGTTGGTTTGGGTGCTTCCAGCGCCACCGATACCAGTTCCATGTCGTCTTTTAAGATCTTCCAGGCTCTGGCCAGCAATTTGTCCAGCCTGAGCTCATTAAGCTTCGAAGAAGCTTGCAATAGCCGACTGGCATCATCTGGGAGACCCACCAGAAAGTTGCATCCCAGTATGCGGTCATTCACGCCACCGAACAGCGTGGCCAGCCTCCTCAGATTGGCCAGGTAGACATCCACCGTCTCACCCGGGTCAAGCCGTCACTTGGTAAACCGTCTCCAGGTGACGAAGGGGTCTGCACCAAAGGCCGCATACAGTGCCTGCTTGATCTCTTCCAGGCCTGCGTCATCCCCAAGTTGCTGGTACACAGCATAAGCTCCCTTTCTGAGCCTCAGTGGGATGACCAGTGTTGTCTTTTTTATCTTGCACAGCCGACAAATGCATTCGGCTTTCTCAAACCACTCGACCACAGATGGGCCAGTGGGAGAACCATCGAATTCCGGGATCAACTTTAGGTCGAATCTGTCCATGACGCCGAAATAGCTTGAGTCAAAAAAAGCGAATCCAACAAGCAGCAATGATCTCCACCGATTCTTGTATTGCACTGTTTCTCTTCCTCAAAGCAACCTGCTTTTATCAAGTCAGAGACCACCTCATTTACATATGAGCAGTGATAATTTGCGCGACTTTGCGAGATCAGATGGTTATAAAAAGTTGCGGGCGCCATCTTGAATTTCTTCGTTTCCCGGCCTGACTCTGAATGATGCATATGCGAGGTCGCTTAAAAGGTAAGTGCCCCCCTCTCTGTTTTTACAATTTTCGCCACAAATTTCTTATATTCATAGTTATCAATTTTTCCTTTAAATTTTTTACATGCTTTTCTCAACATTAAAAGTTCTGAATACCTAAGTTTTCAATAAGATATATTCACAGTTCACTGAATGGCATTAAATACTTCTACTATAATGACCGACTACATTAACATTATTATTTTTTTTTTTTAGCTTTTCAATTGCAGCTCACTCTGGTCATCAAGAGAGAGAATGAATGAATAATAATAATAATAATAATAATAAACAACTCTTAGGTCTCCACTTCATTTCTATTTTGAAGTGGGACACTTATAAAAATTGCAAAAGTTGCAGCAAAAACAGAAGAGGATTTCTATCAATCTAAAAGTATCTAACATGTGATGTTTTGCTGCATCTACACAAGAACCAAATTTGTCCAAGAATAGAATACTGTTCTCATATCTGAGCCAATTCTTCTCAGCTAATTTTTTGTACTTTGGATAGAGTGTAGAACTGGTTGTACAACATTGTGGAAAAAAAAAACATTTATCACTTCAACCACTTTCCCATTCTTGGAATATAGACAGTTTGCATCTCTTCTATTGCTACTTTTAAGGAAAATGTTCAGGTGATCTGCATTCTATGGTTCCACCTATCTGAGACTTACTGGTAAGAAGTCTTTTGCTTGCCTCTGGTGAACAGCATTGATTCTTTCTGAATCTTTCTCCACACACCAAACACGTTCCATTCCAATAGTTTATTTCCTAGGACCTCTGCACTGTTAACTCACTCATGAATGTTTTCCTCACAGCTATGACCTTGAATTTTTTAGAGTCCAGAGTTAATAAGTGACTTGTCTTAGTTTGGATTTCAGTTTAGTTATCCTTTTTCTAATACTTTTTTGTAATTTTGTATTTCTTTGCTTATAGTAACTAACTGGCTTGCATAAAGAGACGAAATATACAGTGGAAGAAAAATAAATTTAGAAAAGATCAGTGAGATTCATTCATATCCCTTTCTACCATGGCAGCTGGTAGAGTAGCTAGTGTGTTTAACCAGCTTTTTAAATGGTAAAAATATCTTAAAGTAATCATCTTTATTTCAAATGATTGAAGTAAAAATCTTCTAATTCATTTCAACTTTAGGCTTACTTATTCAGCAATTCAGCAAGTAACATGCAAAAAAATTTTTAAAGATATTTCATACCTACAATTCTATCAATTTAAGAGTTAGTCAACAACAAATCAGTTTTTATATAACTGACACCATTTAAAGTGAAAAAGAGAGGTTTAATTTATCTGTTTAATGGCATGAGTTATTTAATGCCAAAATCTAATACAAATTATCTGCATGTTATTAAATAGTTGCAAGTATACCTATCTAATGCTAAAAATTTGTACACAATTAAGACTTATTATAGTGACCTGAAATAGCACAGACAGCATAACAATCAACAGAACAAAAACCAGAAAACAGAAATGGCAAGAAAAACAATTCTATGGATATTTCAAGTGACAAACAAGTGAAATCTCACACAAAACAACTTGGACATGGCTATAGAAAGAAAACTAAGAGAAAAAATTAATCTATTCTAATAGCAGCACAAAACATCACCATATGGACCAACTATATAAAGCGAAAAAAAGATAAGTGTAGCAGAATAGCAAGTGTAGGTTATGAGATGATAAAGATGAAACAATTAATCATATAATAAGTGAATGCAGCAAACTAGCACAAAAAGAGTACAAAACTAGACCTGACAGGATGAGGAAGGTGATCCACTGAGAATTGTGCAAGAAATTTAAATTTGATCATACTGCCAGATGGTAAAACACATCACTCAAAAAGTCCCGGGCCTGACATATAGATGAAGCCACTAATAAAAAAATCCATATGATCTTTATAAAGTACTAACCTTCAAATGGCGTGTGTCAAAACATGAGCCCAATCGAATCATTAGTTTACAAATTACAGTTATTTAAGTGAAGCTACTGTCGCAAATTTTCAAAACAATGGAAAAATCTGAATTTTGTCTGTTGATAAAGCATTGCTTTATTATGGGAAAAATACTGTTCAAGCAAAGCAGTGGCTTGATATGTGTCATTCAAACTCTGCTCCATTAGGAACAATGGTTAAGAGGTTGTAAGTTGACTTTAAATGCAGTCCTACAGACACAAATGATACTAAATGCTTAGGTTACCCGAATTTGGCAGTTCTGGAAAACATCGACAAACTCGATTTGGCCGATTGTAAATTGAAGTTTTATAAGATAACAGAGGAGTTAAAGATATCAGAAGGCAGTGTATTCACCATTTTGCATGACCATTCGTCAATGAGAAAGCTGTGTTCAAAGCGGGTGCTGCGTTTGCTCACATTCAATTAAAAACAACGCAATGACGATCCAGAGCGTTGCTTGCAACTGTTTCAATGCAACAAAAAGGAGTTTTTGTGCAAATGTGTGACAATGGATGAAACATCAATCCCCACTTCACCCCAAAGTCAAATCAGCAGTCAACTGAGTGGACAGCAGCAGGTGAAAGCTGTCTAAAGTGACCTAAGACACAAATATCAGCAGGTAAGGTTTTGGCCTCCTTATTTTGGGATGTGCAAGGTATTTTGTTCCTTGATTACTTTGAGAAAGGAAGAACCATCAATAGTGAATATTATATAGCATCATTGGTGCGTTTGAAGGAGGAAATCACAAAAAAAAAAAGGTCACAAATGAAGAAGACAAACGTGCTTTTTCACCAAGACTGTCAACTGCAACGATGGCAGAAACTACATGAATTGCAATTTGAATTGTTTCCACATCTACCCCATTCTCCATATCTGGCTCCCAGTGACTACTGACTGTTTGTAGACCACAAAAGAATGCTCCAGGGAAAGAGATTTGGCTCTAATGAAGAAGTGATGTTGGAAACTGAGGTGTATTTTGAGGTTGAAGAAAAATCATTCAACAAAAAAAGGCTTTGAATTGTTAGAGAAGTGTTGGAATCAATGTATCATACTAGAAGGAGACTATGTTGATGAATTTTGCCAAAAAGTTATTGTTTTATTAGTTAGGCCCAGGATTAATTGAGTGATGTGTTATGTATAAAGCAGACTCCATCCTGGAGAATGAGGCACACAAAATTCTCTGGGATTTAGAGATACAAGCTTATCACCTAACCCCAGCTAGAAGACCAAAATTAGTGATAGTTAACAAAGAAAAAAAAAGAAAAAAAGAGAAGAGAGAACCTGTCGAATAGTGAACTTTGCCATCCTGGCTGACCATGGAGTGAAAATCAAAGAAAACAAAAAAAGAGTCGTGGAGACCAGTGGCGATTTGCAGTCACTCAGTCGCCAGTAAAAGACCATCAGCTATGCTGGTGGGAAAAACATAATAATACAATATAATAAACATTTATTTGCCCACAATTACATGGTTTCAAGTGTATTCATCTAATGCTAATAATTTTCAAAAAAAATCTATTTGAGCCATAGATGGGATCCTAACAGGTACAACTATTGTTATATTTTGACCTTCGACTCGGCCCAAAAATGCTATTCCTAGGTGATACACCGGAAGGAAGGGACACATTCCAATGGCCAGAAATCGAAAGAGATCGCGTGGGCAGATTAAGGCTTATAATATGGGACAAGGTGAAGGTCCCATTATGCCACTACAGTGATGCACCGGAAGAGAGTAACCTCTGAACTACATGAGAGTTTTTTCCGCTTGATGACGATTAAACATTCGATTTCAAAGATCCAGTGGGTGATCGTGTGGGCGTTGAATGATTATATAATTGAGTTGAGTTGGGTGCTAAAGCAGTTGCCAGCAGACTCCCAGAGACAGTAGAGACCAGATGTGGTAGGGAAAGCCACACCCGACCGAGGGGGTCCTCGGAAACCCCCAAAGCAGTTGCCAGCAGACTTCCAGACAGTGGAGACCAGATGTGGTAGGGAAGGCCACACCCGACCGAGGGGGCCCTCGGAAAACCCCCGATGGAGTGGACCCCAACATCAGGAGAACAAGAAAGACACAACGTGACGGTCATAACAGGGGGGGGTCAAAATATGAAGTTTATGTTCGGTCTCCAGCATCCTCTCACATGCAAACCCTTGAACAACCCTTTCGAACCCTTGCAATAAAGTGAGAGGTAAATATATTTGTAAAGAAGTCTTCCTGCGTTTTCCTTCCTGCATCTTAATTGTTACTGCGTGCGTCTGTCGTTTATCATGCGTCGGTATGTATCCAGTATATATATGTATGCAACACTATGTCAGATCAGTGGATCTAGGAGTAATAGCAATGAAAGGGTGCTCTACATACTCCAAAGCTGGAACCTCATTACAGGTGTAGTTTAAAGTCATACCTAGAACACCCTTTGGAGGGTGTCTTGCCTCTTTTAAGAGATAGTTGGTATATTCTGAGAGAGAGAGAGAGAGAGAGAAAGAGAGTGAAAGAGATCAATATATTTGCAAAAGTTTTTTATTTTAATTTCATCATTTTGTTTTTAATCTTCTTCATATCTTAATTAATCAGCAAGTTCAGATTATCATTGGATGTTTCACACAATTATAATTAAATGAATAGATTACACGGAAGCAATTGATCAGCTCATAATAAAAACTAGAAGGATTTCAACTTGATGAATTTAGTTATATAATCAGTTTAGTTCATTGAAAAAGCTAAACTGATTATACAACCAAGCCACATAGGAAATATAAGACATTACTTGTGACAATAGGAAAGATTATGTCTACATATGAAATAATACGCTCAAAGCAAAAACAATTGCTAAATCTGGAATATTTCCCAATATGGATCTTTTTCAATAATAACATGATGCTTTATATAATCATCACTGATTTAAAACAGAAGTCTATCTGACAACCACCAGACAACAAGTTTTATGGGATTGAGATTAAAACAATATATGACTATCGAAGAGTTAAATACAGTCAAGTTTCATGCATAAGGTTACATTTCGAAGTTTACAGAAGTCAACATATAGAACATAATGGTTTCTTTTTGATTCATCTCAGTAAATTCTATAATGTTTTCCAATTAGATTTTATATGTGCAATAAGAAAAAAACAAATTCGAGTTAATCTGAAAAATATGTCAATATGAATAGAACTGTATATCACTTATAGGCAAAGAATAAATAAAAAATTGTTTAAAAAATATACAGTAAATAATTAAACTGAAAACAAGTCATTAGATTACACGAAGCAAGTTAAGAGAGTGTACACAAGAATAAATTTCAAGAGGTAGGAAGACAGGTGAGTTAAATATGAAAGTGGTGTGAGGTAGAACTGTAGAGAGAAAAGGTAGGGAGTTTAAGAGAGAGAAAGAGAAAATGGGAGTAAATAATAATGCCTGGATGTCACAGTTTCTTCAGCTAGACAGCAATGTCAGAAAAAAGTGAAAATGTTA
>CAUZXS010003072.1:5000-15000 GCA_963585895.1 Sepioteuthis lessoniana | reverse complement strand
TATATATACACATATGCACACACATATACATAGATATGAACACATATCTACAAAGATATGAACACACACACACCTATACATACATATGCACACACGCATACATATACATACATAAGCGCGCGCACACACACACACACATATATACATAAATATGAACACACAGACATTTTAGCTTTTATAGTGATCTGCTTTTGAGAATTAGAGCACCTTAATTTTTACTGCCAAAGTTTGCTTCATTCAACTGATTTGCCTTATTGTTATTCAATTGAAGAAGAAGGAAAATTATATATATATAAGCTAGCAAATCTAACTGATAAATTTGAAGAGTTTTTCATTTACATTGAGAATTAAGTGGCGAAAATAATTTCCTTCCATTGAGAAGAGAAGTAACAATACAAAAAAAATCCACTTAAAAAAGATTAAACAAAAGATTAATGAATTTATCTTTGCATAAACGAGGGTAAAAAAACAAGAAAGCAATGTGCTTTAGTGTTTTAATTAAGAATTATAAAAACTTTCTCGTTATATCGACCTTTCCCTTTTAATAAAATCTGCTTTTTCAATACAACACCCCCAAAATATATCTGCAAGACAAGTGACCTACATTCTAAAAATATTCTCGGAGATGATACACGACACGAAATGAACTATCTTAAAGGCACATACTTTCTTTTTCTCCCACACACACACATATATGTGTGTGTGTGTGTGCGTAAATGGGTGTTCATATTCTATGGCGAGCGACATCTTTTAATGATGGTCATGTGTTGTTTGGCCATTGCGTGAAACAGTAGGTAAATCGTTTGTTCCATAAAGATAAAAGACTTGATCAATTTTTTAGTGAACCCTATGTCCTGAAAACTTCCAAACAAATCACCTCAAGAAAGACAATAAGCGAAAAGAAACTGACATACACAGACGTACAAGATGCAAAGACATTTTAGAGGAATTTCTGACGAAAAGCTATATCTATATATTCAACTGGGTGCTTTATGTGTGTATTCTCTCTTTTTGAATGAAAATTTCCCATTATTACGAATCTAGAGAGGAATGGATTGAGAGTGAAAGAGAGGGAGAGAAGGAGGGAATAGACTGATATGTTTGGAGAGATAAGAATCAACTGTATATATATATATCATTTATGTGTGTGCACACCCACACATACACCAAGATATTTACAAATGCATAAAATACAACTATCTCAATACTACACACAAACGAGTGCACATTTACACGCGCATAAATAAAGTCCCTTAATCAGGCGCATATTGCAAGTGCGCGCCCGGAACTCCATGGAGAACGTCTAACATGACGCATTGCAAAGTTCTCAGTTGTGCGTCCTTAAGCATAAAATGCTTCTGCCTTACCCACTCCTTAATCTGTGACACGGGATACCTCTTTCGACTTGTCAATAATGAAATTGGAAGAGAGTTTAACGAAACAAAAATAAAACAAAAAAGGACCAAAATTCGACAATAATAACAATAAAGAAAGCTAACAATGTTTCTAGATATATTTTTTATCATTTTTTTTTTATTTCACTTTAAAAGGAAGTAAAAAGTTTTAGGATGAGGTGGTGACGAACATCTTAAAGTTGAGATCATTCAAATCAGCCAATGGTTGTCTGTTGAGATTTATAACAAGATCGAAATAGATAAACTAGGTTGAACAATAAATTCACAAATTGTGCTTTGCACCGATTGAATGAATGAAAGAAAGAAAGAAGCGAGAAAAATACTCGCCAATTAAAAAAGAAAGCGCTTCTGGTGTCCCTAAGAAAAGCCATATTTAGAGTCAACATTTTCTTTTTCGGCTGAAGTTTTATTATTACCGTGTTGGATTGGCGTATAGGACCCACAAATATATGAAGAAAACATTAAATAAAATGCAAGAATCAATGATGATGATGATGATGGTAAAGCAACACAAAGGAAATAACTTGGACATGGCCAAGAAGAAGAATTCTTTAAAGAGAAAATGAATCTCTTAAATACAACACAAGATAATGCCATAAAGACAAATCATATCGAGGCGAAAATTAATAAGACGTTACAAAAATAGCAAGTATATGTTATATGGTAACAAAGATGAAACAGCTAATAAACGAATACAGCTAAATAGAGCAAAAGGATAACAAAACTAGGCTAGACTGGGCAGGAAAAGTCACTCACAGGTAATTGTGCCAAAAATTAGAATTTGACTTTACTACCAAATGGTATATGAACAAAAACAATCCGTCTAAGAAAATCAGACACATAAAATTCTCTGGAATTTTGAGATACAAAATTCGAATCCCCCAATACCAGCCATAAGACCAGACCTCGTGTTAAGAAGAAGAGAAGAAAAGAAGGATTTGTCATTCACTAGATGTTTCAGTGAACCTCAGAGTGAAAATAAAAGAACATAAAACAGTTAATACTTGCCAGATAGCTAAAAAGTCATGACGGTGACACTGGTTGAAGCTGGTAGTCTTAGAACTATCCCTTATGGCTGAAGGAATTGGAAATCAAAGAAATAATCGAGAGAACACAAACAGTATGGTTGAGATCAGCAAGAATATTTAGAAGAGTGCAAGAGATTTGAGATCTGCCATTTAGAAAACACCTGTTGAAACTGATGTGAGAAAATCATAGTAATTATACTAACGATAAAAAAAAATTATGATTACAAGCGCAAGTATGGTTAAGTGGGAAATATGATTCACTAGTAACTCTGCAAAAGACCACGCCGACAAAGAGTATGAATACAAACTGAAATCTGTTGTAGAGAATGAGATGTATAAAATTCTCTTGATCTTTGAAATACAAATCACCCAATGTCGGCTAGAAGGCCAGACCTAGTTTTCATTAAAAGGAAAAAAAAGAACTTTTATTTTGCCGTTTCAACGGATGATTGAGTTAAAAGGAAGAGAAATCAAGACAAATACCTCAATCTTGACAAAGAGCTAAAAAAAGCTGTGAAACATGAGGTTGAAAGTGATCATTATCGAAGTTGAATATCCTTGAAATGAACCCTTAAAATCTGGAAAGAAGACTTGCGGAAACTGGAAAGAATCGAAACGATCCAAATTACAATACTGCTGTGATCGTTTTGGGAGTAGAGGGGAGTTGCTATCACGGGAACTTCAGTAAAGACCAGCAGTTATAACTGGAGAGAAAAACTCGTAGAAATATTATAACAATTGTGTATATAACCTTTCGTTGACGATTTAGGCTAGGCATTTGTACACAGAGAGAAAAAGAGAAAGAAAGAGAGTAAGTGAGTGAGTTCCCATTGTCTAATGGTTAAAATGTTGGACTGTGGCCTTGAGGTAAGTGAGTTCGAACTCCAGTGATGCTATTACGTGCACTTGTGGGTTAAATAGCCCACGAAGGTTGATATGCTAAGAAACCAATCCAATCATATGAACAGGTTTCTAATGGCACTGAGTCAACATGAGTCGATCAGATTTCTAAGCTTTAAATATAAGACACTCGGGGTATATTTTGGGTCATTGAGTGGTCTTATTGGCTACGGTATGCAAATCATCATTTACTATCTTTATCTCAGTTTGCTACTAAGACAAATGTGTAGGGAACCCAGTGAAAACTGAATTCGCTAACAATTACATAACACGAGGTACTCACGTCTTACGAAGAAGTGACTTTGTGCTTTAGAGATCACCAAACACTTTCGAATATGCTACCAAGTGTTGCATATTTTCGCATAAATTTAGTAGAGAGAATCGAATTCACTATATTCGTAATTAACGATTGGGGACATAAATAATAGATGATCCATTGAGAACAGAGCAAATGACTTAATTTTGTTCATAGCGGGAAAAGCTAAAATCTGTTTTGGGAAATGTGACAGGATTCTTAAATAAAAAAAGATCCCCTAATCCAAACCAGAAAATAGACCTTGTTTTTGTCAAATATAGTTTAACACAAGGACAGAATTACGGGGTGCCCAATGAGAACTGAATTTAAAGCCTGCTATTCCTCAAGTTCTCCGTGGAAATTTTTTTCCCGCGTGAGTATGTACGAACGCTTGTGAATATATGAGAGAAAGAAAGAGTGAAATATAAAGAAGAAAATAGGTATTGAGTATGTGTGTGTACGAGGGTGAGTGAGAGAGAGAACACGCGTGCGTGGTTGTGTGTCGAATGAATGTATACACGATTCTCTAATAAAAATGACTCAGGCCATCGATCGACAAGATGTCTTCTATCTCAATCACCATTGCAAACGGAAGAATTATTGAACTTACCTTTAGTTTCTTCTATATATAGCCAGCTGAACATCATCTGCTGGCCTTGCTGCAGAACCTCCAACCTCCCATTCCATTACTCACTGCTATACTCTCCACCTTCATCCTCACAATCACTTCTACACCCATCCACTAACTTACCCCAACTCTCAGTCACACCAGACCTGAAAACATGAACTGAAACATCTCCGCAAGCACAAAGGACCAAAAGAGAACAAGCAACCAGAAACAAAAGTTCTAGTCTTACCTTCTCTCTCTCTCTCTTTTCTGCTATCTCATCTTCTATTTTCTTTCTTTTCTCTTTCTATCCCCTCTCTTCTTCCATCTAATCTCCTCTTTTTTCTCATATTTTCGTCACTACTGTAAGTGGGGAGTCCCCGTGGCGTAATAACTGGACTGCGTCCGCGAAGTAAGCGAGTTCGAACCCCAGTTGGGCTATTACGTTTACTTTCGGACTAATACCCGCAGGAAAGGCATGAACCCCCTTATCCTCCTTCCTATAGGTTAAATAATATCACAATTGTTGTTCTACAAGAATGGTTTTGACATTAAATAACCCATAAATGTTGATATATCCTTTAACCAAACCAAATCATCAGTTAATTGTTCCCTCTCTCTCTCTCCTTATCTTACTTTTTTTTCTTATTTCTTCTATTCTCTCCCTCACTTCAACTAGCTATACCTCCCCTTTTCACACGCTCTCGAATCCAGAAAAGTTCTGTATCTCCACTCCCATTCATTCTCTATTTCTGTCTTATTCTTTCTTCCACTCGAAAATCCTTTGCACATTTGAGTAAGTCCATCGTTATTTCTATCTTTTTTTTGTCTTTCTAAACATCCAATTGTTCCCACACTTTCTATCCTAATCTACTTCTCCCTTTCCGTTATCTTTAATTTTAAAAAAAAAGTCAACGCCAACCAAACATGAAGTAAATTCAATATCTTCTAAGATTTCTCTTTTTCTTTTTCATCTTTGAATATTTGCATGTTTGTCTACTTGCGTTTTGTTCTTCCTTCTAGTCTTGTATCACCTCCTTCGTAGCCAACAGCCTGCTTCTCACCTAACACCGTCTTTATTTCAATCTTCTTCATCGCATTCATTCTTTTTGCTCTCTTTTATAAATATTTCTTTAAAATTCTTTCTTTTTCAGCCTTCTTTATTTTGAATCCACATGATTGTTTTTTTTAATTGTTTTCGGAACTCTCTCTTTATTCATCTTATATTTTATATCTTTCTTTCTTCTTATCCTCTATCTCTACTTAATTCTTTAGCTTATGTCTGTCTGTTTGTCTGTCGGACTCCCTCTCTCTCTCTCTCTCTCTCTCTCTCTCTGTGTTCTTTTTTTTTCTTTCTTCAATCTATCTATCTATCTTTTCTCTATACTGTTTCTAGTAGCGTCAGGCACACTGCCAGTCTTGGTTACCTGACATTTGAGACAAGCCTGCAGCAGAAGCCATTGCGAAAATACGGCAAGTTAGTTGAGGGGGAGAGGCACAAGTTTTGGGTGGACAGATCAAAAGAAAAGAAAAAAGAAAGAAAAACAATTGGCGGGAAATAATTCTCAGACAAGCATAAAACATGCATACACACAAATTCAAATTCATACGGTCATACAGAGATACAAGTGCAAAATTATACACGCACACAAAGCTAAATTTGAACCGATTTATGAAGTCACTCTCAATGCAAACATCTTAAAAATAGGTACACAATCGTACGGGAATAGATAAATAATTATTGATCTAAGCATATATATATATATATATATATATATATATATATATATAAGCAGAGATTCATACTCGTCGATATTTTAGAATAACAAATGTTTAGACGTGCATGCGCACATATCTACTCGTAAACAAGCACGTTAAAGCATTCTACACAGCATCTGAATGTGTTTTGCCGAATAGCAAATTTAAAGTGAAAACTGAAGAGAATATCAAAACTTCCTTAAATAAATTCACATAAGTGTGTTTCTATACATAAACGCACTATATAATTTAACAATACGTGAATATACCGATTTTTGGGGTGCTTCCTCTATCAACTGTTACGGCAGGTCACGTGGCCAGGATTATATCTAATGAGAGTAGGAATCCTTAATATCCCAATTCTCTTTTCTTTCTAATGTTAGTTTTAAAACTAATGACAATTTTTTTAAAATACTAATAATATAATCCCCCTATTTTCCCTGCTCCCGTAACCTTGTTTAGCGTGTCTTGGGCAGAAATAGCCCGGCGGAACCCATCCCTCTCCAGGTCTAAAACTGTTTTAAATTCACTTTTCCTTCTCCTCGGTTGGTTTCTATACCACCGGAAGGAGAATAATAGTATTCATACCTTTCCAAGTCTTATCAGCGGTATGTGAAATAGAAACGGCCTCGTTCTGTATTTAATGGTAGTATAAGTTGGAGTGGGGATTTAGAGGGTTCATACTTTCCTATTCGTTCGAAAGCGAATGTAATAACGCGATTGAGTTCGACCTCGCTTAGAACGATATTGCAGTCCAGCACGTTGGTCAGGATTTAAACTTGAATATGCTAGTCCTCTTAATATGACAATAAACTTTACATCAGGAGCACCTCCGGGAATACATCCAGGTTCGTTTTCGGACAACTAAGACGAGAAATGAACACTTGGCTTTTTATTAGTCCAGAAAAGAACGTTTCTCACAAAACCAAATTAGAGAGAATTGTGAACGAGTTGTTATTTACTAATCTTTGCTTGACTAAAAGGCTAAAAATATAGAGAACATGGTGGATTTTTACTCTTGTTTAATTGCTGTCCCCACAGTTTTCTCGTAGACTTTCAATTTCTTAACGTGCTTTCTTATTACGTTCTTATAAAGGAATTGCCGTCACGAGAGTGTCGCTAAAAAAAGCCTTCTTTTCGTTTTTGGTTCAATCCTCCCTTTTTCCTTGAAAAGCTTCTTTTTTTCGATAAAATAAAAAATAAATTACTTTGCTTTGTATTAGATAGACAAACACACTTTGGCTTGGTTTCGGCCTTATCCAAATCGTAGATTCTTTGTCGTTTCTTTACTTTCTCATTCTTATTGGGCTAAATTTTGATTTAAGAAGTGCTTGAATAATAAAGCTAATCAGGAAAATTCAGATTCATCGCGTTTTTCTTTTTACAAAAATTGGACTAATCAGTTTTAAAAAAATGTTTTTGAAATTATTCCATATTTTACTCTCACATTCTGTAAAACCAAACCAAACAAGTACGTGCAAATTATTTGTATCAATCGGAATATTTGATATGTGCAGAAAACGCGATTCTCTAACTTCAAGGCATAAATTAACGCCAGGTGTCTTGACATGCCGTTAAAAATAATCAATTTACTGTCCATATATGGAAATATCTACATACATAAAATAAACACACACATGTAAACAAACAGACAAAGACAAACAAATACAAACACACTCACATCAGTGTGTCAGTCATAATCATACCATATATCGATGAGGTTAAAGATGACATACTAAGTAACTAGTCAATAATTAACGACCTGATTTTTTTTTTCGAGGATAATCGAATGTCAGTTGGCAACATGCTATCAGACGGCAAACTGCAGTCAGTCGTTGGCATGTAAGTCTGGGCCAGGAGCGAGAGACTGTTGCCATAGATTAGAGTGTGTTAGGCAAGAAATTTTGGAACCAGGAAGTTATTCTATTGATGTGTATGTAGGATTCGGTTCTTGGGCGGGGTTTATACATTGGCCAATGCCCAAGTCTTTTGCATTAAGCAAATGGAGCAAATCAGTGTTATATATTTTAAAGTTATTTTCTTCTTCTTTCTTTCATAGACTTGATAGTAAATATCTACGAAATGAAAGAAAGAAAATTTAAACAGATACTCATAAATTTTGTCTATTTTTTTATTTGTTTAATGGCATATCAACCTGGGAGGGTTATTCAATGCCAAATTCATCCTTTCAGAAGAACAGTTGTGGAACTTTTTAACCCATAATTTGGGGATAAGGAGGTATTAGTTTGAACGTAATAGCGCGACGGGAGTTCGAACTCGCTTACTACGATGGTGCAGTCTAGCTCATCAGCTTGTACGCTCTGGAGACTTCCCCTTCTCCGTATTCGATATATTAATGCTTGAAAAGAGTTCATTCGGTATAGATACTGGAAGTGATCAAAGAGCATCGAGATTAATTCTTTAAGATCTTTTAGATTTTACTATTCAAATTTTTAATTGTGTGTTATCCTGGTGTAACGGTTAACGTCGTAGGAAGTGAATTCGTCTATGAGAGTTCAAATCCTGGATCAATCTGTTTGCATTTCACATAACACTAATACACTTAGGTAAAGTATGAATCCAACTATTCTTTCTCCAGCTATGGGTAAATAGTAGGATAGACTGACCTCTTTAACCTTGGTATGTTAAATGGTTAAGGGAAAGGAAAAGCCAGAATTTAACCCAGCTGTCGATATGGAGAAGGAACGAGTTGTGCCACTGTGTTCCTGCCTAATTAGATGATTTTAAAAAATAGCAAGAAAAAGATTTTTAGGAACTATCACATGAATTACTTAACAGAATTTGATCTGTATATAAATATTGTTTTAATAGTTCATATGATCTATGCAAAGATTCTTTTATTTTTATTTTTAGAAGGTTAATATGTGAAGAAAATAAAAAGAGGAAATGCCCAAGGAGACTTAAATAATAATATCGGCACTTTGAGCGGCATCCTCATGACCAAACTAGGTTATGGGACCGTTGAAGGGAAGTAATTGACTCAACAGCCCCTTCATTAGCAGAATGTATGTAACAGAAAATAAAGATGAAAACGAAGAACAGCTGGTTTAAATTCAGAGTTTCCCTTTTCACAAACTGGATGCATAACCAAGGGAAAAGAGCCCAGTCTGCCTTACTATTTACCTATAGCAGGAGGATGAAGCGTCAGATGGATTCATGCCTTTCCCAACAGCCTCGTTCAAGATTTGAACTCGATTCGCTGATTAGATTTTCCATGACGATAACCGTTACGCTAAATACACCTCCTTAAATGAACTGTATTCCCCAATGCAACTGATAGAATGAACTGGTTATGTTTAGATGTCTAATTATGCATTTCTCTCGGTCTATTTTTATTTATCTAGCAATACATACAACCCAAACTTAGCAGGATTAATTTTCAAATCTGTGCTAATGTACGTAAATGTCTTTAGCTACTGACTATTTATAGAAACAAATTTAAAAGTAAACACTACACACTGCATCAGTACAGACGCTCTCCTTACAAAGTAGTAATGTACATACAAAAGTTTTGTAATAGATCCTCCCCTGATGATGGCCCAAAGTCAGGCTGAAATTTCTTGGGAAATAAATAATTATGGAAGATACATCAACCAATTCCCACCGAATATTATAAAATCAATAGAGCAATATGAAAGGGACAGCAAAAATATGTAGACAAAAAAAAATGTCTATAATGTTCAACGAAATATGTATTAACGAAGAAATGCGGCCAAAATATACATATATATTTAGATAGAGAGAGAGAGAGAGGAAGAGAGAGACACATGCACAATACACGCCTATATATGAAAGAGAGAAAGAGAGAGAGAGATATATATAAATGTTTCGGTCTCTCATTATATATATATATATATATATATATAAAGCATCTCTCGTGTCTAGCCACGCAAGAATTGTGCTACAACAAAACAGTCTTTCTGTTGCTGAATATATATATATATATATATATATATATATATATATAGTCACGTCT
>CAUZXS010003072.1:0-2500 GCA_963585895.1 Sepioteuthis lessoniana | reverse complement strand
GAAATAGGAGAAAAGCTGAAATCAGACGCTTTGCGAATTTTAAAAGAGAATGGGGGGTGTTGATGGAGAAATGGAAACAAACAAAAGATAAAAAAAGAAAAATCAAGGGGGAGAACGGGTCGGAGTAAACAAAAGAAGAAGAATTGTGGAAAAAACACTAATAAATTGACAGGAGCATACTAAAAAATTTTAAATAGAGAGAAGGAAACTGATTTTGCCGAAATATGGACACCATCATGGGTCATGTACAATGAAACCTAATTTATTTAGCAATAAAAGATCAAAATTGTTTTCTCAGCAGTTCATAATCATATTGATGCTTCTATTTAGGTCAGAGTGAGCGAACTAATTATTATTAAGAAACAAATTTCAGTGTGGACGTAGACTTTAGAAAATTATTATCCACCAGCAAATCGAACAGAAACTTGTTTTATTTGAGAACTTTAAAGATATTGCTCAAATAAAACTTTTGTTCTGATGTTCAATTTTTGCTGGTGGCGATTATAGACAGACAGATAGACTTTGTATAATTGTATTATCTTTATAAAATTCATTGAAAACAGTTTTCCTATGATTGACACATTTATAGATTTATGGAGGAAGAGAGATGAAAAAATCTGTCTCTTCGAACGCAGTAAATTATATTTAATCTAAAATTTTCCTTGCATGCTCCTCGATCTATTTGGTCCTGTTGGTGGTACTTAGAATATGCTAGATGTAAGATCCTCTCCCTTAACATCCAGTGTATCAACCTAAACAGTTAATGCTCCAGTTCTGGAAATCTGGGTATGTAGAGTTCCCTTCATTGCCTTGAATCCCAGCTCCTCTCTGACCCGGGATGGTAGTATCTCTTAGGATCATACCTTGAGGTCAAATAATTCTGTTAGGAAAACTAAATATCAAAAAAACCGTGAGAAAAATAAATCAATAAATAATTAATAAAAATCATAAGAAAGGGCAACCTGAAAGTATAAACATATAATCAACTATTCCCAAAACTCTAGGCATAAAATAACCATACAGGGAAAAAATCGATCACTTAATCTTCGATCAACAAGATTAATAGTCATTACTAAATCAGATTTAGTGACAAGAATGAGTATTCATCCAAAAATGGGTTGTGTAAAGTAAATGCTTTTTCATCATTGAGATATGAATATATTGGTTTTCATTTCACTCACACACACACACACACACACACACACACAAGGGAAGATAGTGTTCTTTATAACATTTTCTTTTCAAAAAGATTTCCCATTTATGTAATAATATCACGAAATTACATCCTTGAAAAAGGTTCTACCAGCAATGGTCATTTTAAAAATAGAATCTAGGTATAAATACTTATTAATATACAAGATACTTTCACTCCAGAATGCATCGGTTTCAGATATTTGCTGCTTTTGTTTGAGTTCTCTTGTGTTTTTGTTTTTTATTTTGTTATGGATTTTTTTTCGACACACGTGGAAATGAATTATATGAAACTGAGCTCAAATCTTCAAAAAGGACCAGAAGAAATTAATAAAACACATTTGTAAGGTGGCTTTTAACGAATATACTCAGAGATATATATATATATATATATATATGCATTTATGTGAGTGCGTGTGTGGGGGGGTGTAGATTTTTAAAAAATCATTGATTATTATTCAGTACTAAATGAACTGTATGGGCGATCAAAGGAACAATTAGAATTTCTTACGTGGAATAATTCATCTTTTCATCATGAGATTAGGACCTCAAATATTTTAATTATACATATCAAGCAAGGATTAATAGATCCTGAGGATATATACATTTCAAATATCGCTAATACCTTTGGGAAAGGCATGAATCCAACTATTCTCTCTCGATTTACGGGTAAATAAGTAGGTCACGCTGAGCTACTGGTGTGGAATTGAAAACTGTAAAACTCAGCTTGAAAACCCATCTTGTGTCACATCAACCTTATGCAGAGGGGTTTGGTAAATATATGTACATATATATACATACATACACACATTCATCTGTACATACATATATATACATCAGACATTGGTGTAATGGTTCGAGGATTCTCCAATGACCCGGGAGACCTGGGTTCAATCCGTGGGCGAATCCTAACAAAGAAAATGGTATTGATGCTACCGTGCTTAACACTCAGCATTATAAGGTAAGGATCAAGGGTAAAGTAGAAAAATCCAGGGAAAAGAGTAGAGCCCTCCCCTACACCTTCGTGTTGGGGCTATTGAAAAGGGAGTCCTCGGGTCAGGGATCGCAAAATCTACTTCATATATATGTACACACAAAAAACGTATATATATATATATATATATATATATATATATATATATATTTGCCCAGTTGGCTGGGGCTGTAGAATACACCGACTGTTTCTCTGCAGGGGTAAGACCCTCACCCAACGAGTTCCTGGATGGTGAGGTCCCAGCAATGCTGAGCTTTGGGGAATGCAGAGTACCAATTCATTGCCATCGCTCCCAGATTCACTCTGGCCGGGGTG